>LUCH01000581.1:131311-174863 GCA_013368495.1 Paragonimus heterotremus | reverse complement strand
TTTTCCACACTCAGCGACCGGATAGAATCGACGAACTCAAACGTATCTTTCAGTGAATGTACTGCGATGTTCTTTCTAGCATTCAGTGAAATACCTCAACGCGGTGGTAAAATAAATTCAAAATCCCACAGACAGTGGACTGCAGACAACATTGTCAACCGGATGAGCCATCGCTCAACAAAATGGGACAAACGGAGGAGGCATGGCAGGGAAAAACAGAAAGGGTCAGCCACACACACACACCAACCAGGCAGAAGTGTACACGACATGCAAGTGCAAACCAGCGCTGTGTCGTAGACTGGAATTCCACCTCAGAGAGAGAGAGATACACGCTTTCAGTTAATCTTTTCTCTCAACAAGTTTTCGAAGTAGATATAATTGAATGCTTTTAGTTAACATGCGTGATCGAAATAAGTCGAACACCGTGTACAACTGGTCGTGGCTTTTGTCTTCGCATAGACTTCCTGGTCATTTCTTTCGAAAAGATTAACTGTGCATGGGCCTTTTTCTTGTTAGAGCTTACTAGTAAGGCCCAGCCATGCCATGCGCTGAATACGATATCTAACCGATGTTTTCATGAGGCAACCATGACGACTGCAGTGTTATCGACATCGCATATTTGATGCTTGGCTATGTTCCCTTGTGAGTAATGGTTAGATTGTACGATGGTTTCGAAAAGAGATATCAAGTATCCTGACAACTCTAGTCGACAACCCAACAATCAGGAGTTACCGGTAGATTAAACTCACGGGAAGTGTTTGAATTTACTGACCGATGACCACTGACAAGTCTCTAATTTGGTTAAATAAACTGAATATAACTCATAGTTGATTGCAACCTTCACATCCACAATCACTTCTTAACCAACCCCCTCGAAATAAACGCTAGACTCCAGTTTTGTCTATTTTGGGATTCGTTAGTAGTACGTATCTCTTCGACAGCGACTGACCGGAATATGTATCTGTACATGGAAGCTGTTACTAAATGTGGGTCTTGAACAATTTATATCAGTCAAATTCTTTACAGCACATAACTGATAAATGCCTACTTGAAATGGACCGTGTGAAGGGTTGACCCCTGACAGTAGGGTCTTCATACAACGCAGTTTCTTCTGGTCAGTTCTGAATATAGGTATTCTGGAAAGTGGATGGTGCACCACTTACAGACTCTTCCCCGTACACTTTTGCCGAGTTATCTTGAGAACAAAAAGACAACGTCAAGGGGGAGACGTTTATCGTAACATTGTTTAATTTACAATGATACGGGGCGATTATGGAAATAACGATCGATGGAGATTAAGGGATCTTGAAAAATCGACCATCATGCACAGTAAGTCGGCGTTCGGCAATATGTGTGCACCATATTCATAAAAGACGAACGTACGTGTGTGAGGATATGGCTGAATTCACTCAAGTGTTAACACATCGGCATCCCTGCCCCAGAGATATATGCATTCCGAATGGTGCCTGTAACGATCTACCGGTCACGGTAACCCCGATGGGTTGCGGTGGTTTTCACAATACAGGCAGTTTGGTTCACATAATTTGGGCGTCACTGAAAAGAAGTTTGCGCATATCTAACTGTGGAAAGATTTCCTGTAGTAACGTACGTCTCATTCTGCAACTGGTAGGCGCCCGGCCCAGTGGTTCGTTTGGGCATCTGAGATTTCTGGTAAGATAGTTGATCCTCTTGGGTACTGGGCACCTGTTTAGATTATGAATTTTCAGAATGACCTCGGCTTTTACATTCTTCATCTGCTACAGTGTAGAGTGAAAATTGTGGGCAGTGTTCAGCTCCGTGCGTAAAACTGTGCCGTACATGAATTCTTCCACATTTTTATTCATATTTTGTTTTGAACAGTCTACAAGGAGAGTGTTGGAAGTAAGCGACGTCTAATTGAGAGAACACTCGCGTTTAGCTGTTCCTACAGTTAAAAGACGTTTGAAAATAATATTTTCGCGACTTTTGTCTGAAAGATGACTTTCACACAGCTACTGGCTGGTGTCCCCTTTCAGCACACCTTTCATCCGCCGTTTAATTTCCTGCTACAGCTGCACTGGTGTTTTTCTTGTGCAAAAGGGTCCCGGTCGCTTTGGCTTAATGGGGTTCACTGTAAGTACAGAGTCCTTGAGGATCTTAGTCGGTGGTGAACAATTACTGGAACTTATAAATCATTTCAGTTAATTACCGCGTTTGGTTCATTCTGTCCAACTTCGACCTGCACTTTCTCACTACTGAGGTCACTGAAAGCTTTGTTGTGAGCTTAGTCTATTTAAAAGCAGTCGTAGCTTCGGTACTGACAAGAAAATCGGTTCTAACCATAGTCTGTCGTGAGTTGGACGACTGTCCTATAATAAAATTGAGTCGAACATCGTACTAGGCTACAACATCAACTTTGAACGTAAATCCACTCAGCGTTCCAATAAGTGTTGCTTACGACTGAACAATATCCCGGTGTTGGTCCAATCGACGAACTCAGTGGGCCCAGCTACCAGTAACGTCTGCCTTAACCTGAACAGTCGTCCTATTGATCACACCTATTGCAAGTCTTCTTGTAAAAGACGAAAGGCAATCAGTGAAACATCTAGTTAAACGACGCATTCTCTTGCCAAATTAACATACTGTCCACCAGTGCTACGGTTCATATATGTGGTACGTGTTATTGCTAGTCTTTACTGTCATGGCTACTTTCAAACCTTGTGTTTCTTGAACCAAATTTTCCATTGCGATTACATGTCTAGTCTATTTGCTCTCTTCGTTTGCTTTAATTTCGTTGGCTATCAGGTAGTTTCCAACACTAAATCGATGAATCACGTCACCAAACTCTTTCAACACCGTTAGACTGACGAGTAAAGCAATCTTGAGTTACGTATGGCTTAGGATATAGGTGGCCATTGTATGACCCTCTCATAAGTCGCAGCATGTGTCACGAAGTTACCAGAATTTGTTCTGTAATAATATCCGCTCACATCTTTGTATGCATACAGATATAATCATAGGTTTCATGTCACATTCCTCACATTTATGCGCGAAAACACACGGTCACATGTACGCGCTTGACCAGTCGGAATGTTTCAGTTTGGTGTAACTCGATGTAATTGAAGCACGAACATCCATGATCTTGTCCAGACCCACGGAAAAGGACACAAGGCACAAACTTACGGAAGAAACCATGTTACACGGTCCCGATAAGAATTAACCTGTTGCCACATTGCTAAAAACAAACATCCAAATTGTTGATTCAACCATTTTCCGTCGACTACCTTTGGGAAATCGTAATTTGTTAGTACGTAAGCGCTCCTCCGCACCCCCCCTCCACGAAGTGGTCTTTTAGCATTCGTTGTTCGAAATCTTATTTCATCTCCGCTGGCGCAGCTGACGGAACTGCCTTCGGTAACAGATGAGATATCAACTCCGGAGCTAAGCCGGGGGCTGTTAAGCAGTCTCAGTGCTTCATGGCGATTGGCAGGGCGACTGAACCTAACGATTAAAATCTCTTTCGTGGTGGTTCATTCCGACAGTGTGGGATCTTTTGGCATCACTTGCAGAAAGGTCTTTACGCTAGTTCCTACCTGTAAAGAGTTTGGATTGGACAAACTCATTGAGACAAAGTCAACCAGGGATTCGCGGAAGACTACGGCCAATCAGTGTCGACAAGGCGAGCAGACGAGTTTGTCAGCGTGGGAACCAATCAGGACAGCACGCTGCTCCAGCGTCGGATTTTGTTATAACGAGCGTCGGGTTAAAACAAGTTGTTTAAGTGCGTCATTTGTTAAAACAAACGAGCTACTAGCGCGGTGGAGCTGACCAATGGGAAAGCTGAGGCGACAGCACCAATTGTATTTCTTCATTTTACTGATACGTCTTGCCTATAAAATAACCAATAGAAACTCGATAAGTCGAGATTTGCTTTGTGCCACGAAGACTAGTTTTTGCTTTCGTTCCGGGAGGCCGAGATTCACAACACTACTCACCTTCGCTTGGCAGGTCATGATCCTGATCACTTCTGCCGCGTCTTAGATGTCCAAAAAGCTCCGGATACTTCCATCATCGAACAACCGACGCTATGGAACTTTCATTTTCAAATTTAATCATGAAACCAACTATTGTGAGCGAGGGACGTCAGAGGCACAAGGAGGATTTATTCGCTGAGTCTATACGAATGACATGTTTTTCAAAGAAACAACGAAATTATGTTCATTTACATGTATTACTGATCACGGAACAAAAGTGACTTCAATGACAACATCGTGTGCTTTAAAAATCATTTCCTGTAGATTACTTCCCTGAGTAAATTCTTGCATTTTCTCCTTGTTTCTTCCTTGCCTCACTCCACTCCTGTCGCACATTAGTAGTATCGTTTGAGCGCTTACCCTCATCACACTACTGCTATCCAACAGTTCATTAACCTGCTCTGTTGCTTAGTGCATACAAAAAAGACTAACTTTGGTTGCATATTACATTTGCTTTTACTTACTAGATTTTATGTTTCTTTCCCGGGTTGTTTAATCAACCTTTTCACACAGTAAACATGACCACCTAAATGGCATTGTTCGGAAAGTTTTTTTCCATTTATTGTTTTAAGTGTCCGAGCAAAAGTGCAACATTTCTAACTGATCTGCGGAATGGTGATTTAGCTCATTAATTTTGAACTTCAGTTCAATAAGTCGCCCTTCAGACAATGATTACTAACAATAATTACGTGTGTATCACTTATGCTACAAAAATGAACCGCTATGATCTTCAACTCCTTTTCACAAAAGCATTTCAAATTACAAGTTTCTTCCACGTTGTCAGTTAATCCACAGGCCCAATTATCTCATTGGTCAAACCACCGATCTGAAGGTTCGCTGATCACTATGCTCACTGAGCAGCAAGCATGTACTTTGTGAACCACTGCGTTTCCCGACTGACTGACCTCAATGTCTAGTTGTTCAACACCTGATCGATGAAGTTCTCGTGCGCTATTCGTTCGCACAAGCCTCATTCATCCACACGTTCCGTAAACCTTATCGTTCAAGTGATCACCATTCCCATCGCCTCCGTGTTTGAATTAGCAGATTCACAAACAGTTATTCATTCTAATCGAGCAGAAAAGGAGTGTAATCATTCGAGGCAAATTGAAGCAGTTGTACTTCATTGGCATCCCTATTTCCCAACTCCCAACATCAAGTTGCCAAATGCCGTAACAGATGAACTCGTATTGATTAGATAACGTAGAACTTTTTGCAGTTCCAGTTCATAAGCACAATCCATAATCATTCACTGGGGTGAAGAACAATAAAACACAAGATCAAACGGGGTAATTTACACTGTTTTGAAGTATCAAATCCCTGAGAACCTAAGTTTTACGTATAACTGTTTCCGTACTCATAAGGCTGACGTGAAACGGCGGATGGTAACTGCCTCAGCGACCGGCAGAAAGCGCGGATTAGTGTAGCGTATTGAAATTTAGATTATTCTGATGACTCGTGGATAATGTGGACCCGACAACAGACGACGCTGAAAACGTGCGCGATTCGGCGACGCGAGAATCAGGCTGCGCAGTCACGTTCTCAACGAATTTTGACAAATGTTCTCTCATTCTAGAGTTCAAACATTTGGCGGTTCGACCAATGTTACTCACAACCTGGTAAGTACAATATGAGACAGTTTTTATATGTTTCTCTCACTTGATTGAAGGTTACGCTTGCTTACAAGTTCGATCAAGGACTACGACTTCAATTGCAATAATGCTTCACTTAATCGATGCGATGGACCTTTTTGTGGCCCGAAGCGAAGAACTGCAATCTTTGGGTTGTGGTTCAATACAGGCTTTCACCTTGTCGACCGGCGAATACTTTGTCCACTAGTAAACGCATCTATCGATAAATCGTATCAGATATCCAATATCCTACACCTGAATCAAGAGTAACCGAAGCTCGTTGGCTAAACAACCTAATGAACAAATATGTGTAGAGTACGTTTGTGTCTGTGAATGATGTTTCAACTAATAGTCGTCTTCCCTCTGCTACTTTTAAGGTTTAAAAAAATAAGTCAATCGTTTTAGAATCCATAATAGTATTTTGGTTACAGTTCCTCACTCAACAGGTTACGAAAAAATTTCATAGGCAAACAGACTGTTAGCGATTGCAACAAGTCTATTTAAAGATGCAACAAGTCTAGGTGACAATGAGAAAATGTCAAGTGACGATCGGAACAACAATACGTCACCGTATTTCAGCCCTGGTTAATCTTTTGTACGTTGACATTCCAATGATTCCCAAATATGTGCTCTCGCTATTCAGTGATCCCAAAGGCCTGTTTATACTTCACACCACGAACTGATATATATGATCATTCAATCTACTTTCACTGATGATCTAATATAAAATAAGTGAGCGATCCGAATTTATGAGCATTGACGGGTGATTATTCGACGTTCACTTACAAGTACCTTCGCATTGTGCAATGGGGATTGTGTTTTATGTCTTCTAGTGTAAACCTTGTAAGCCGTGCCATGCAGACCCACAACTGGGTCACTAATTCTTGTGGAGTACGTTCGTGAGATGCAGACTTTAACTATGGTACTAAACTCCTACATTTGAATTACCCTTCAGATTTTACGCTCGAGAGACGCACACTAGCAGAAGAAGTATATCCAGAGTTGAAAGAATACATTAGACAACGGTACGGGCTCGAACTGCAGGTAAGTGACTGACCCAACGAACTGGCTCATTACGTGCATTGTTTACATATTCACCTATTTGACAGACACTACTTCCAATCACATTTTTGCTTGAAACGCTCTTGGAATCGCTGACCAAATCACATGGACTGTTATAGTTGAACTGCAGCACTAAGTGCGCTTTAGTCAAAACACTCTGGTTTCAGACGTGTAATTAACTGAGTGCTCATTGTGTCAAACAACACAACGTTTTCCCATATTATCACCTATGTTTGTGTTTAGTCAGATGCAATTGGTATGCACCGACGCTATAACAGCGCGGATATTTGGTATCGAGGATCTAATCAGTTCAATGATTTGGTCGTTTAAGCCTTGGATGAATAAACCACTCACTGAGGGCACCGATTATATGCCCGTCGAGCCCAGCACTTTAACGTCTGTGAGACAGCCCACTGGTCTAAGGAGTGAAGTGAATAAATGATGACTCAACGGAAAACAAAAGGGAACAGCTCCAAAGCAAGTTCTCCTGTTTGAGTGGAGCTGGTCTCCGAGACTTTGAGCCTCGTGAATAAGATCGTGGGCGTACGAGGAGATACCGCCCGATCGAGTTCTGTAGTACAACTGTTGTCATTGTTTGAACGAGGTGCTTTTATAATACGAACAACAGGAGTAGCAACTTAAAGAAACAGTCATGGGTGCTACCTTATTCATTCATTCAACCCGGTCGTTGGGTTGCATGGTGCAAGCATCCTACTGTTGAATACGTGGACTGAGCCATAGGGTTTTTTTGCGGCAAGTCGCATCCCTTCTCGTATAGTGTCGTAAATCCGATGATTTTGCTCTTACTGATTGCATGACAGGCAATCCCCAGAATCCACCACTGATATATTGTCTCTGACGTTTTCCTGCTGACTTCAGTATAAAACACATATACCTAAATATTTGTCCGTGCAGATTATAGATCCGAGACCTTTGGATGAGAGTACACCCTTGGAACTTGTGAACTATGAAGCTACCTTCAAGAAATTATGCAGACATTTTTGTCATAACAATGTGGATTGCTGCCCTGTGGTAAGTGTGGTTTGTTTTGTCGTTTTAAAACTTTTCAAGCACACAATTTCTTGTCAGTAAATTGTACAGAAGACGTAAACATTGATTACTTTCTGACCGGTGGTCGTTAGTATTACGTTATTCGCGAAAACCATAGAGTGGTATCCTTCAAATGGTATTGACAATTTAACCCATATTCAGTTTGTACACAAAAATTGAAATTTTTCACATCTTGCGGTTTTACATGGTTCACACCAACAGATATAATCCACCAGAAAATATTTTCTCTAACGTAAAACATCATCGGCGTCGTTCACTCTTTTTCTCTTAGTGGACGTTCGTTTTGTTCACAATGATGTGCGTTGCTACCTTAGTCGCATGCGTCTCTTAAAGATATCCACAGCAGAACGTACTTCCGCGCATCCCAAGCATGCGCGCCGGTTGATCGACCGGTCAGCTGTGGCATAGAAGAAACGGACTGATTAGAAAGTCTATAGGAATATGGGAGGTGCGACCGGTTGTGAATCCTGCTCAGGTAATGTGCGCTAAATTCCTCACTACCTATCAGTGATCAAAATATCAGAATATCAAAATATCACCCAACAAAGTTAGTAATTTTCATGAGCTCAACTCGATAGATACTAATCGTGTGGTCTTCCTTTGATGTTAACAGTAGAGTTACTATGTCTCCTATCTAGGCGATCAGACACTGTAAGTATTACTCATAAGCGAATGTTTCTGAGCATGAGACAAACCCGGGTAATTCAATGTCAATCGTGTCCAACTACAGTGAATTGGATTGATCATCACTTCATGCTTTACCTACAAGGGTACATTTTGCTGCATCAGACACACACTGAAGAGCTGTCCATGTTTTAAACAAATAGATCAAACTAGAGAAGTATCGCAGTCTTTATAAATCACTGTCATTTTATACAGCGTGTATATGGTGAACAAGGTGGCGGTGAAAAAGTTTCTCGACATTAACGTCTGCAAAGTGTTTCGATAAACTCCAATACATCAATATACCATGCAAACTTCATTTTACTTGTAATATATTGTGCCACGTAAACTTGAGTCAAGTGATTGTGGCTTAGCTGTTTGTCTCTGTTGATGTGCCTATATATCATGAGCTAAATAGGAAAGTTCATTTAACTTCCTTCGTAAAATCAATGTCAATTAGTGTGACCGTGCTGGAAAACCTATATTGTCTTTTAATTTTCGTATTTTCTACACCCGGTCAACGTGATATAGTGGACCGCTAAGTTATCAAGACTTCGTTGAATGTCATAAAAACACGCATTTGCAGTACATCGTTAGCTGTTCATTTTGGCCACCCATTTAACAAACTGTGAAACTTATTCGATGGTTCACCTGACTGATCATAACCATGGCTGCGCTTGATTGACCGTTCGACTGAAACATTCATTGGTTGTCTTTCTCAAGTTGTAAGCATAATCGAAAACAAGTTTTTGAGCAGCATTAGGACGGAACACATGTGAATCGAGTGTGGCTGACTCCTGCCATCTGAGTGGCATACATTTGATTGCATGGCTTTGCAAAGTTGATGGTTTCATTTCAAAAGTAGGCCTCAGATTCGAATTCTCTTTTGTTATGTCATTTCACAAGCTCACAGACTAGTTCGAAATGCGAATCGAAATTAAGTCTTTCTGATTGCAGGAGAAGCTTGTCAACCTTTGTTCAGTTAGGTTTGTATTAGTGAATATGTTCGATCAGAATAACTTATATTCATTGAATAACAATGAATAACTAGGCTTCTCTGTCAGCTCGGGGTAACACATCACTACCGCAGCCAGATGTTTCCAGGACCTGTTCGCGGTATCTAGAACTTGTACCATACTGCCAGTTTCTGTCTGTTGAGATTATCGATGACCAAGGATTTTTATCACAAGATTTAATGAACAATCCTCGGCAGTTCAGTTGTTTATTATTTAAGCATTGATCGACTAGGTTGTTGGCGTCATATGCTTTTCGTGGATTACGTTGTTCAAACACACCCATATTAATAAACGGACAATGTGGTTTCCAGCGTTCAGCCTCCAGGAATGAGACAAGGACACAAAATACACTGCCGTCCCTCAGAATTCCCAGGTTCCACGTACCTCACTGACGGAATAGCCAGTTATATACAATGGACAAAATCATGTGTTGTTCCTGTCGCAGTCCCCGTAACCGCTTTCTTTTGTGCAACGGCTTTAGTAGTCGGTTTGAATTTACGTAATTCGGTCACACTCGACATACTGACACAGAGTTTGTATATTTTTGGTGGGGATGACTGTACCAACTGTTATTTGCACATTGTTCATAAGATGCGAGGTGTGTTCATTCGGTCAAGGCAATCCCAAGGATATTCCGTCGGATTTCTTTCATGACATCATATAGACCAGGTTAGGTATTCAGACCCGTACACAGGTACACCGAATGTTAGGAACACTATTACATTTAGGTATCTCGTTATTCTAGCGGAAAAGCAATAAAATAAACAGCACTCACGTTTGATCGCAGTTTTTGCATTTGTATAGACTCTACACCCAACCTCCATCGAAAAGTATCATTCGATTCCAGTTTCGTTGTTGTTACTGCCCCTCGGTAAAGTATATCTTCGTCAAAATATTCAAAGAGCATTACGTGCAACTGTTGTTGTTGTTGCTGTTGTTGTTGTTGTTGTCGTCGTTGTTGTTCGTCGTAAGTTCTTCGAGCTGCAACCACTTACATTGTAAACAAGTAGAGCTCACTCACTCTTTTCAGCCGATCAGGTAGCTGTTCGTTCATAGGTTGAACCAACGTCACCGTGTTTGAATGTTCACACCATTGCTGAATCCGCCAGCTTGGACTTCAAGTCCGTGAGGTGAAATGGTCGTTAGTTAATCTGTCCTGTTCATACTAACGGTTCACCAACCGTTTGACGTTTACTTGACAGTACAATGAGCAAAATATCATTTTGTTGAGCCGGGCGAACTAATGAGAGTCATACGTAGGAAAAAGTGGGAAGTGTTGATCGAAAAAAGGACCGATATTCATCACTTCACATATGCGCGGTTATTAAAACTGCACTCTGGATTAACGGTTGCATTGCAAGTGCGCGTCTGTAAACTTGTAACAAATCTGAGCGAAGGCAAAACACTTCACATACACGTGCAATCTGTGTCAGCCGAATGTTGCAAGCCATCCTGCCTATTTATTTGCCCAGTTGCATTTAATTAATAAATCAGCTCGAGTGCTGAAGCAGGTATACTAGAGGAAAATAGTGTACATACAAGGACAGCCGCAAGACTGAACACGTAAGACAGAACCGAACTAAGAATGAGGGGAGATGTCTCAGTCACATACTAGTGCATTGAAGATGAGCGATCGTATTATACTACTCATACCGCGGCTGTTCAGTAGCAGGTGCAGAGCATATATTTTCACATCGTACAAGCCACAGGAAAAATGCAGGAAGGAGCATCAGAGTGCGGCATCGCTCATAATGGTCCCTGCTACTTAATGGAACTGAGCATTGACGTCTGTGGCAACCGAAACGGTCTGGAGCCGAAAACCATGTGCAAATGAGTGGTTTTGTGTCTGGTCTTGTTTAAATGCCTAACCCATGTGTTGCTTTGTCGAATAAACAACCCTTGTGCCATCCGTTAACTGTAACTGCTGGTTAACTACTTTGCAAGAACGAAGAACTGCTGATGTAACCCACAAGTACGTTGCAGTCTTAAGTATGTCAACTACGTGCAACAATATTAACAATAGCTAGCCACTAGATATTTATTCACTGAACATCAAGGAAGTACTCGACCTTCAAGACCAAATAAGTTAGTCACTAAGACGTTAGCTCTGGATGAGGTCTCCAAGAAAACTGCATTTTTCATTATCTAACAAGTCAGACCTTTTAGCCTGAAACTGTGCGTTGAGTCCTCCAAGTCCACAGCTTTTTGAGTGCAAACGGTCGGAGGGTAACCCACACGTTAGAACTTCCAAGACCAGCATTATCTTTACATGCGTTTTATTAAATACCGACCGTAAATACTACAGTGCTGGTAGAATCGGTCACATAACCAGCCAAAGTTTCAGAAGTTAGGTTTGAATCATGTTTTTCGCAGAGGTGACTTTAGATCATCGTTGACTCAGTTGCAGAATTGAAGCGTTCGCATACCTTTTACAACTGAACGGGCTTCATTGTTGTTCCCATTTAAAATGCAAGATCAGGTATTAACTTTAAACAGGAGTTTGCCATTTTCGAATAGTTTGACAAGAACTGTAAAACTGTCACCAATTTATGCTATTCAGTAGTCAATACCTCAGCTGACTGAAGATCTAGATTTCACTGGGCACCGTATTTGGTTTAGTCATATTCATACAACTCGGAACCTAACCATCTCCCTACAACCCCATCGCCAGATACTACTCGGACAGAAGTACGGGCTGCCTTTGCTTCCCCTGAAAATACCAGCTCATATATTTGAACAAGTATGCGTACGCCTGAAAACAAAATCACGCACTCCTTATCCCCAACCTCAATGTAACGATGTGGATTTGACTGATTGGTATGAACTCGACGAAAATGCCCTTCCGGTTCCCGCATGGGCGTTGAAACCACTAGAAGCGCACTATCCGGATCTGGGATCTGAAGTCAGTCCGTCGGTTGTTTAATTTCGTATAGTTTTGGCCCCTATTTGCGTTACTGCTTTATACGTTGTTACTTACTTTATCATTTTCCGAACACACCATTAATTTACTCAATTAAATCAATTTCAAGTAAAAAATGCATTGTTTCACCCGATATATACATTGTTAGCAGCCTATTGGTCTGTCAATCGTGAAATAACTGCATTCAACCGAAACTCCGAAACAGCGTCATTCCTGATTAATCACTCACGGAGTGAAAACGCATGCTAAGCGCCATTCCTAATAGTGTCACAAGTCAGACCTGGTGGTTCCAAAACAGGACGTTTATAATTGCTCATCAAACGACTCACTCTCAGGCAGAATATGAGCGAGCCGGCTAGCTGATTACAAGTGCCATAGCAAGACAAAGAAAGGCAAATGTGTTAAGCCATGGTTGAACCGGTGCAGCGTTCGTGACCGAGTACCAGTTGTCTGCACGGATGAAAAGTTAATGCTTCCGAAATGCCAGCCGAGACAGCAACCAACACTGAATGGTGTATACCGGTTTACTTTAGTCAAGATTTGCGTCAGACAGATTAGCGATTAAAGCCAAGCGTACCATTCGCTAAGTAAACCTCAGCAGACTTATCCATTTATAAACTTACATTGTGTTCACAGAGTCACCCAGTAGTATGCTCGGTCACAACTAGTGTATCGATCGACATTTTCTGTTGTCGTGATATTAATAAAAAGTGTTAATTTTAGAATGAGTCAGCGTCAGCTCTTAGACAAACATGGCATCACAAGAAAGTGGAAGTATATTGTGATTCGCCATACAGAAAAAATACTTGATATTGGAAAGGTGATCGGTAGCACATCCTGAAATACTTGAGAAATGTCACCAGAGACCTTATCGGTTACACAACCATGTAGCAGTGGCATGAATGTGCCCGAATTTCACACACTACTGTTAGGGATCTGATGTCTAAAGGGAAGACCGAATGTTATCCTGTAGAGTTACTCTTGAAAGATCCTAACAAAATGAACACAAAAAGCTGCGGTGGATCGAGTAGATGGGCGTTTAAGATAAGACTGTCTATAACTCCATCTAAGTTGACAACTGTTCACAGAGCCTGAACGGTTCGCTCGATCTACACCAAGAATTCCATTACACTTCTGTTGCGCACAACCCCGATGCATTCAGCCAAAACAGCTCATGTTTGTTTGTGATTGTCATGTGAAGTATTCGCTGCCTGAAAATAATGCCAATACGCAGTTTAGCTTACACGCTTGAACGCATTTCCAACCGGAACGGCAAAAGTCAGGGTCTGACAACCGGGACTCTCTGGTTGGTCAGACTAAAAAAAAACATCTCAATATTAGTTACAACTGCCGTCTGTTTTATGGGTCAGTCAACATAAAAAAATATGGACGCAACCTCAGACGAGCCTAATGAATAGGTGTGAAATGCTCTCCCCGAGAGCTTTGTGATCGGTGGAACAGCGTAGATACTACATCGTATGTGAACCGCACAAGGCAAACACAGGTACATAAAGTTGTCATGGTGTCAAACCAAAAAAATGACTTGAAGTTAACACAACACAGTGAAATGTGTCAAGACCGAACGTGAGTGGATGGTAAATGGCAACTAGTACTTCTGAACCATAAACGGAACGGCTATCGGGGACAATATTGTGCGTTATGCTGATGTTCATTATTAAGTAATTCCTTGGTTAAGCCACTACGAGTTAAAAACCAAAAGAGATATCGATTTCGCAACATTTTCAACCCTCTAGGCTAATTGGTCCATTTGGGTTGCAGGTGGACAGCATGGATGTGATAAGATGTGTTCGTTTTCTTGTAGTGCAGGTCTGGTCAAATTAGCCCAGGAGACCAAAACGATTGAAGTGAACATGTCCTCATAGTTTTTTGTATCTATGATTCTCATTTTTACTCCCAGACTGAAGCGGAATTAACCACTATGGGTATGTTATTTGTTGTCTGTTGATAATTCAATTGATCCTCACATAAACAAAGTCTCCGGTTTCTGATGGACCCAGGTATTGTTCTTGATATCTTACACGGAAATGCACTCCCCGGTCCTAATTCCTACATGAACTAAGACTATGATGCATCTGGTTTCTTGCAAACATGCTGGTTCGAATATCTCACGTGATTCAGTGTCCATTGTCTGGTGTAGCGCGGTTTTCTTTTTGAATGCTACAGTTGTGTTGCTACTGGAACTTTACATAGGTATAACAACGACGGTGAATATCGCAATTTATCTGCTGTAATCATACCGAAAACATTAACAGTCATTCTGGTTTTGTAAAGTATATGACAGTAGATATTAACCCGTTATCATTGCCTTTTGGAAATCGACATGATCACGCGATCCCAGCGCTACAACTTCATGCCAAAGTCGACGTTATGCAACTTGTTATCATTCACATCTGATTACATCAAGGTCATACATAAGTTCAGCGTTGTATGAAATTCCTTACAAAATTTTGTACACTGAATCTTATCATAGTTAACATATTCAATCATGTGTATTCTACTTCGACGATAGTCTTCATCAGTAGTATCGTATGAAGGATCCTTCAAATAATCACACGACGTATTCTGAATAGGCTCACTGTGCACACACGACAGAAAACCAATTCTCGTGTGGTCGTGTCAAGTCAGTCATATCTTCACTCCGACATGTTGATCAAACTCTTTAGACGGGTCTGTTTTGGTGTACTCTTTAATCTACTTTAACAACTAGAAGATTACAACTGAGAATCGATGGGCAAATTTGAACATTACTTTGTCGAATAAATTTATTTTGTCTAGTATATGAATCAACCTGCCAACATCGTGTGTATGCTGATTAGTTTCTGGATGAATATTCATCAAATTTTGATATCCAGTTCCAGTCCATCAAATATAGTCCGAAAGTAAACTAGATATTGCTCCAAAACATTAAAACGTTCTTCGTTTATTTCTGTAAATACTGATGGGCGCTTTCAATATAGTTGAGAACAAAGTTAATCTAATCACATATAGATAGTTCGCAAACATACAGTGTTGGAGAAGAGTCGAATTTTCCGAAAATACTGTTTTATTTCCCCTTGGAATGGCCTAACTCATTACTGATTGAAGTGACCTTCATATACGGCACGGTCATGTGTCAATTCGCCCTTCACAAGCGTTCTCAGCTATTGTGCCAATTTCTGACCCCCCCCTACACGCTCGTCTATTAATTGGGGCAACACTGACTGTCTCGATTTTTATCTGGTCCATCTTCTGACCTTGTTTTCGGAATGGTCACAAACCCTTGAAATATGTTCTAGTCCGTGATCGTGTTGTCTTCGGACTGAGTGAGATAAAAAGAGTTCTGTCCGAGGCCAGTTTTCTTCTGTGTCCAAGCTTTGGCTTCCGGTAGTTGGGTTGGCCTAACAGTTACGAATTAGTTGTGTATACTCCGTAGTCCATTGTTCATTATCGTTGACCGTCGTTTTGTTATCCGTAGTTTCATTCTGTTATCTGTTTACGCACTCCTAATGCGTAGATCCAGTTACAACACAAAAGGAGTAGTCCGATATTCATTTAGAAATGTCCTGAGTTGTAACAATCGAAAACGGTGAGAAACTGGGTCTGTTTGAGAACTGCGTTTGATACAGAAAGTTTTTTCATCAACCTGAGTTGGCCTGGATTGAGATAATTACCAGAAACGTGGTTAAGCATACGGTTACGTTTAAGGTTGTCAATTGCACGATAGATTCCAGCAAATCTGCGGCTTTGTTCAGTCAGGAGAAGACTTGATTAACTTACGAAAGATGAGCAGACTATTTGATAAGATCACTGCGGACCATACCTACCTGGATTCAATGCTTTATTTTAAAAGGCAGGTAATTCCCTGAAACTGTTAAAAACGGATAAGGTTATCTTAGATTATAGTAGAACTGAACGTTTGTCAGCTTATTTCTGCCAACTCCTAAGGTAAACTGATAATCCATCCGAACTTCCAATTAGTATGTTACTCTCCAGTTCTTACCCTTCCTGCCTCTTCCTTGCTTTTTAGAGACTAAAATCCGTTACACTAATCTAGACGTCGATCCATGCTAACGACCGGTCACGGGGCAAGCGAAACCAAGTGTACCAAACAAAGAAGACTAATTTTCAGTATGTGCACTACTAGAAGTTGCTATCGTTTGACGTACGAGGTCACCCATGGGCTGCATGTTGTTAAGCTGCACAAGACCAAACAGAAGTAGTGGCATCATCTAATCTCAAGCGCGCGACCGAGGGACTGATAGACGACCTCGCTGTCACTGACACAATGTTGTCGTATCGAATAGACAGCTCATTGTACTGCACGAGTAACCTGATGTAAGTTTTCGGAGTCTGGCTTCATTTGACCTCGTACGTGGTTTGACCGCTGGTGTACTCTCTAACATATGCTCCCACACGGAATGTTGGGGTTCTGCGGGTTGTTGTGATGCCGTATATTCGACCATTTATCGTAAACAGTCCGCCAATATTTGCCTTAATGCCCAGTACAACAGTACTTTACTCATTCTGGTGATACCAGGATCAAAAACGTACACATACCCATTGACATGGATTCGTTCGTCTGTTGCCTGAACGTGGGTCCCGTAATTTGACGTGTTTAACTGGATAGCAGGAACTAACAAGGCCGGAGAATATATGTGATTTAGTCAGGGCGCGGGATTAGATCAATTTGAATTCATGGAAATCAGCTCGATTCCTAGGTCACCGCTGGTGGTTTTTGCGACCTGACAATGCATGAGTCTCTTATAAGGTTTCTGTTGTAACTTGATATACGGCCTACGAGCGCGCAAACAGACAACAGAATAACGGTTAGTGAAACGGTAGTTAACGGAACGACGTTCAACGGTAATGAACAACGGACCACGAAGTATACACGACTAGTTCGTAACTCCCCTGCCAACCCGAGGCTAACGTGTGAACGTAGAAAACAGACTGTCATCCGGACAGAACTCTTCTTGTGTCACTCAGTCCGAAGATAACACGACCACAAGCAAGATCTTATTTTGAGGGTTTATGACCAATCAGAAAACAAGGTCAGTAGTGGACCAGACAAAGATCCAGACAGCACAGTGATGTCCCAATTAAAGGACAAGCGTGTAGGCGGGGTGACAGGGGTTGGCGCAAGGCTGAGAACGCTCATGAAGGACGAAGGGCGTATGCGGGGTGCCAGAAATTGGCACAAAGAGTGTGAACGCACGTGAAAAGTAAAGTTGTACGACCATGCCAACTATGAAGGTCACTCCAGACAGAATGAAATAAGCCTTTCCAAAGGCGAGTGAAAAGGGTATTTTCGGGGAATTGGGTTCTTCTTCGACAGGTTCGTCGTTTTAAATGTTCGACTATACCTTAGGAAGTTTCCGATGTAGGAGGAGTGTTCATCATTACCAGGCTCGGTTTTATGAATGTCAGATCGAAAGTCAACTAGCAGTCACTACAGTAACCATGTAGATGAATGACTTAATGGGCTCATAGTTATTATGAACTTTCCAATGATATATAGCCAGCGTTACGATCACATGACGACCGCAGGGCGACAACATGAACCACTTCCCAAATAGACTTTACAATGGACTGCTGAGAATAGTGCAAGGAGGATTCCTACAGCTAGAATGACATGATTGTCTGTGCCACCCTGAGTGAGCTTTACTCGCTGATTAGTTAACACAACTGTCACAACGACAAGCAATCAGGTTTGTTAAAAATCACGAAGACATTTAAGTCAAATTCCATGTTACTCATATGGGTAAAAGGTGCAAGAATTACGATTACGAATAGATGCTTTGATATTGTTGATCACTCAATCTTGAGGAGACTACCCAATATACCTGTCCAACAAATACAGAATTCAAGTTGTAAACTTGGATAAACGACGCCAGAATTAGCATCCTACATTCAGTGTTATGGGTAAGGTCTGAAATGAATAATATGTTAAATCCTGTAAGACCAGTAATCCATCTACCCCTTTTTCATCCACAAGTTAAAGTGGTTTTGTCACAACATTCACACTACCCATCTGATAAATCACAGTAGAGATCACCAAACTCATTGGAGAGGAATTTCTCTGATTCTCACTTTAGAATGCAAGTAAACGCTTTGAAGCCGTGCGCAACTGGAATAGGACTCGTGACCGGTTAGTGCGCATCCTCTACTATCACTGTACAACGTGTGTCCAAGAAGGGTTGTTGAGTCCGGATGATCTGGATGATCTGTTCCTGTGCGGTAAGTCAAAGTAGTTGACATGCATGCATGTTTGTTGTGTCTTACAGTTCTCACCGAATACAATGGTTTTATTTTACGTAGTGTATTTTTCAAGGCGCAACGCAGAGGCCCGATTGCACGGAGTAGTAAAATGGCATAACAATAACAGGTCGTTCTGTTTGGTAATCTTTGCAGTAAAAAGACGCTGTCACTCTTCTTAACTGAGGAAAAGTCCTCGCTTGTGACGCATTCAGTTTTGAACCCCGTATGAATTGTATTGGTTTCCTTACAGCTTACTGTACGCATGATTTATCTATGGGTTTAAACAAATAAACGCTTGACCAGTAGTTTGGAGAAATCAGCACATTCGGTATCAGAAATTTAACTCAGATAGTCTTTTTCAGCATTGAGATCAGGGTGGTACGCAGTTTTGGGTGTGTGTACACTCGATGGGAGCCAACCGCTTTGAGTGTTATAACAGGTTGTTTATCAACCTGTTTATGAGTGATCTACCCGGTCATATTGTCAGCGGTTTATCTAGGCTTGCTTTCTCTGTTTTACTGGCGTCCTCGCGATAACTTACTCATGTGATGTATCTTTGAGTCACTAACCCCCACTTTCAACTCGTGTCCACCATATGGTTATTGATTCTTGGCTAGTGACTGTTAAGGGGACGAATAGACCGCTAATGAGACTGAGCGATCGACGACAGGATGTCGCAGCAGTAGCCGTCAGCCCGAGTAGGGACACAAAACACGTGTTAACACACACCTTATTAATTTACTGACATATGCAGACGGCCCGGAACCATGGCCAATAAAATGCAAGGCAGGTAGATTGTCAAGGTTAGTCACGGCCGATCAGAGATCGACCAACGAAAACACTCTAAATGTAACAGCTGACCGAGAACTTACATTCAGCACTCACACACGGCTTGGACGTTTTGGTAGCTATCCCGTCCAACCAACCGTTGCTGTTTGGATACAGATTGAGCATACTGGCACATGTCAGTATTCCTCCCATACGGACGCACCTATGCGTGTCGGTGAAGTGTTCCCCGCTTCGGATAAGAAGCCCATGACGCAAATCGGTCGTTGGGGCCTGTTGAACAGTCAATGAGGAGAGACATTTGAGGCATCAAAAGAAGTCCAGGAGCTAAACATGATGTCAGCTAGTTAATCTCACTTATCACAGGCGAAAATCTCTCCGAGAATGCTGTGAACTGCTGTGCGGTGCTAGGCGGTGCACCATTTTTATATATTCATTCGCAAGGTAATTCTTATCAGTAGTTACACGTCAGTTTAGAGAGACCTTACTGAACAGATGAAAAAAAACGGATACTGCTTGCAAAACGGAATATGTTTATCAACACGGACGACGTGGAATGACGAGGAGTCAGCTTTACGATGAACTCCACACCCATTTGACCACACTATCTGAAATACGATGTGATTTTCTGCAGTCCAACTTTGAAAGGAAACCGTACCTGTGAGATTAGCCTTAGTATTGTTCAACAGTAGTACGCATATATATAACTGCAATAAAGTTGAAACCATAAAATTTAGTTAACCGACAGAACATGGTTTACATTATTGATTGGGAGGCAGAATTTGGGGTTGTGAGAATGTGGACAGCACTAAATTGGCAAACTAGATTACAGAGACTAACCTAAAATAGATTTCCTAATACACCAGTGTTATACATAAGTATTGGGGTTAAGAAAACCGTTACTCTAACTAACTTGTAAATTAAGACATTCTCGGATCAGAATTACTTCATGCCCTTCGTTTCTATCCTGATCAGAACTGGCCGCTTCCACGTCAGGCGCACTTGCACAAGCTCCCACTGAAGCGATTCACAACTCTTCATCCTCGGATTTTGCGCCACGCCAAGCCACGCCTAACGCAGATCTGATAACACCTCCCATTGTGTTTCAACGCCACATAATTGACTTGGAACAATTCCTGGATGAGTCCAACGCTCGTTCTTACACCGACATTTTACCTTCCTCACCATCGAAGGGTGATCAATCGGAGTTGCTAGATTTGTGGTTGAAGGCTAAATTCTGTGCTCTGAAACAGTTTGTACTGACCAACTGTCCAGCGGTATGCCACACGGGGAGGGTTTTATGGAGGAAGCCGAACGGAATGAATAAGAAGGTAAGTCGTTCGTTCAACTTACCGCCCCATCATCATCAGTCTGCACAGCCACCTGTCAACGGTCATCCACTAAAAAGTGTGTATCATCGCATGTCACAGTTATATCTTACATGGGTGACCTAATCCGATTCTTGATTGGTACGATCCTACTGAGTAAGCAGTCCCCTCACCATTTCGTTGCATGTGATTCACTCAAGCGAAGGTTATGAACGAGACATTTCAGTTAGTCACGTTACCCACAGTTGAACACTATCCCGTAGCCACAATCATCTCATCAGTTTGTACAATAGTACAGTTGTGTTGTATCGCTCAAATGCAGAAATTGTAAAGGATATGGTCCAGATTGAGCGTTTTGCCGAATTGAAAGTGATAGGCAAACTGTATCCAGTTGGTAAAAACAAAAAAATATGTTATACACCATAGGGTTTTTTCTCTCGTGTATATCAAGCTGTTAATATTTTTATGATGACTGATGAATACTTTCTATTTTCCTTGATTTGTTATTCGAACAGGTGGGGTTTATCGTGGCCAGAAACTGGAATGGTCAATTTAGTCAGGGCGAATCTGGCAACGTATATGGCTAATTGAGGCCTCTGTGAATTCAATCTCATGTCCGACAGGCATATGGCTTTGGGTTCTTATACCACGAACTATATTATGACTGGGTGCTGAACGGTACTAAACAGAGGTTAAGTTACATAGCCAGTAATTGACCGCGTTGATATGACTTTACGGATACTCTAGAGAGTGAAGTAATTTGCAGTTCTTTGGTTGTGAAAAGCTTACCTCACCAAAGCAGAACCCATATAGCATCGCGGCCTTAATTAACAGATTGACCGTTTACTTATTGTTGTCAAACTGTTGAGTGCCATTTGAGTGTTCTACTATATAAGCATCTACCTACGTGTCCTGTCAAAGAACAAATATCCTTCATTGCTAGGAGCAATGACACCTAAACGGAGTCCCTTTTAGTTGCGTTTATGCTTATTTACTCCGGTGCTTTCATTGGTATACTGTAATTTCTTTTCTAAGAAAATTTGGGGGCACTTCCAATTCAAAATTAATCAAAAAATCAGCACACTTTGCCTCTTTTTCCAGTTTCATAGGGATTATCTGACACAGTTTTGCAGTGCTTTCAAACAGGCTGCTCTGTTAGCTATTGATGGCAGAGCAATCAAGAAGCTGGAGCTTTTGCTTTCGCCACAAGGATGTTTGCCAAATTTAGACACTTCACCTTCTAATTCCGTGGCCAGTGGACATCAGCAAGTTGGCAGTGTACTTCGTCTAGTCTTCCCTGAACCATACAATCCTAAAAATCACTTGGCGCGTCGGTTGCAATGCAAAATGAGGACCTGGGACCGTGCCTGGAACACAGTTGCACAATTTGGTATAGTTAGTCCGATGGCCGAATCCCGCAGAAAGGAAGTGGACACTATTCTATCGTACTTGACTGATACCACTATCGGCTCAGATGCTCCCATGTTTATCTACAGCACTTGCAAAACCGAGGAGAATGGGGAACAAAACTCAACGTCACATCTGTCAAACGCTATAGCAGCAACCGCATTTATCGAGGTAAGTTATCGTACTTGACCTAGTATTCAATAGGTATAAGGTTTGGTAAAAGATAAGTATGTGTTCCTGAAAGAATGACACTAATGAGAAGCGTAAAGCATTCTTTTCTCGTGATAAATTCGAAAACTGCAGTAGGAAACGTCACGTTGTACAATTTGTGTCATTTATGTCGCTGCATTTTGAGTGTTGTATCTTAAGTGCATTTCATATCACATCAGAACCAAACCGCTGGCTGAATTACAGTGAATGAAGAACACAGTAGGATGTTATTGTGTGATGTATATCCGGACAAATTTCGGTGCATCTTTACGAGCGCACACTACTGACCATTTTTATATCAGTATGAGAAAGCATCTATCGCAAGAGCACTCGGACAGGTCAGTAACTGCATTATGAGAGCTTTGTTCCTCGATCCTATAAACAGTTTTGTTCACATGTTGTTTGATCGGGCCAGACGTGCTTGCACTGAATATACGGTTCAAGAAAAGATGACCTTGTTAAAGACCAGCCTACAGCCAAAGGGTTACCTTAAGCCGTTTGTTGTAAGATCCAAACCTACCTTACTCAGCACAGTGTCCAGAAAGCCGGTATTTCTTCGCCTTTCCTTTAAAGGCAATGGTGTATGCCAACTAATCTACCGTCGTCTAGTAAGTTTTACCTCGAGAACATACAATGCAGTCTTTCCAGTGATTCTGTTCGGAACATTCCTGATACCAATGCTCTGTGTACCCGAGTCAACCAAATCCAATGTTACCTATGAATACCAACGTACATGCGGAAAATCCTATATGGACAAAACTGAACGTCAGTTGAGGACCAGGATCATTGAGCACATCCCGAAGTAGACCAAAAAACAAGTCACGCAAACGCATGACGTCACAACCGCGCCTCAGAAACAAGGACAGCCATTCTGAAGCTGCTGTCATCCGAAGGTTTAAACTTGTGTAGTGAGTCCAGAAACAACCGTCTGTAAGGTTGTCGCTACTATGTTAGTGACGATGTCTGCGAATTCTGACGTTTGACCTTCTCCGCTTTCTTGTTCACTTTCTCATACTGAAATATGAATAATCTAAAGTACGCATTCGTCAAAACACAGCGAAATTTGGTCGGTCGTAAATAATGTAATATCAACCTAATGTCTTATTCATTCTAATTCTTGACTGGAAAAGAATGTTTCATATTGCAATTGGTGACGATCACCCGACGGTGTAACGACCCTACCACATTTTTGGTGATGACCCGGGAGCAAACAGTTTCTTTAGAAAGCACAGAAGGCGTCTGTTCCTTCTGATGGTAACCACCTAGGCACATAAAAAAAACACCAGGGTAAATGGACCAGTAAATGAAATCCAACTCTTCAGCAGTGTCAGATAGATGGTGTGTTAAAGACAAAAGTTAAGCAGAAGCACAGGAGGCTGTCTGTACCGGTCGTACGACAAGCGTGTATGCGGATACACTACCCCGGGTCCAAAACAAATCAAACAAAACCAAACCAAACCAAACCAAACCAAAACGAGCCTCCCAACCAAATCAGGTCAGCCAACGACCCAAACACACAGCTGTAACCACAACCACGCTAGCCCGCACAAAATGTACGCGCGTTTCAAATCAAACCACTCAGCCCCATCATTCCAATGTTTGAATTATCGTAATCCACGATTGATAACACCTAGCTGTCGACAAACGTCTCTGTAAGTGTTTCAGTATTTGAAATACAACACCGGGTTGCGACTCAGCGTGCATCGATGAGCACAAATGGACAAAGTAAAAACACGATATCTTCCTAACACACTGTGCTATCACGATAATGTTGTCATCAAACGATGGATAATAAAATGCTACATTCATAAACGAAATAGATTTACAAGCAAGTAAAAATTGACTGGACCGTACCAATTTTCCCACACAAACTGAGTTCCATCATACTGTGTTTTTAGGTTCATTGTAGTATTTGTCATCTCTGGCCATGTTGTCAAAGTGCTGAACGTCGTGTGATATTTCTCAATTTTATGACCTTGGTGTTGAGTCAAATTCACTTCATGTCAGTATGTCTTTTTCCCATTTTAACTGCAGATAGGCGCCGTGGTTTGATGAAGCATGTTATGTTATCGAGTTCGGTGTGGGTAGCTCGTTCAAACTTTGCGACGCGACGTGATATTGCCATTTTGTCAAAACGTTAATGAACATGTAATATTTTCAAGTTTTGTGGTATTGTTATTGGGGGTGTTTCTTCCCACTTCTTGTCAACATGTCTTATTTGATCATGTTAACCATATAGTGTTGTAATGTAGACAATTTGTTACATGATCAGGATCGACATGATCAGCTGTTTCATGGAGGATTGTTAGATTGAGATACATTGTTTTCTTGACATGTTCTGTGTGCAACTCGGACTGGAGGAAATATCATGCTGGAGCGAGGTCACACTAATGGAACACAATTAAGTGGACAGTACGTCGTTTTAGAGGAAAAAACTATTGATGCTGAGACATTTTTATACTCTTCAGATGAACTATACGGGTGTTACTGAGCCCCATTATTTTGGTAAATGATTGCCTTTAGCACTACACAGAGTTCACATTTCTTTGTCCAGCTTGAGTACTGTTAAAAAGGCCGCGTTACAGTACTTACTCCATAGTATTTCATCAGGCTGGAACCAGAACCCTACGTCAAGGAGACAGTACTCAGCCATTTGGCTCTTCAGATTCCGAGCTTCAAGCAAAGCCGAGTGAATTTATTGAGTATACATAAATAAAACCAGTTCAACACGCTATTCAGTCGTCAGATTGCCTGCACATCATTCGGTGAATCGCGATCCAGCAAGTTGACCTGGTTCTAGCATGATAATTCGTCCATGGCATGGTGCATGCGATTGCCATCAAGCAAAATAAACCGACCAAATAAGCGACTTAACCTGACTTAACCTAACCACAGTCAGAAAAACGTACAAACACAGGATAAACTAGTCCACAGTTTTGAGTTGCTTTCAGTGAAATAAAGGCATTCTGTCTAAACTATCACAAGGAGCATTTGCAGTTCCAGTTCGTTCAATGCTAGAGTAATCGGTTTGTGGACAAAGATGATTCTTGATTGAATCGCGTTACGCTCGTAACTCCGCCCAGCTCCATCGATAGACGACATGTAATTCCAGGTAATAATCACATAACCAAAATCCGTATAATGTGAACATTTTAGCTTTAGCCAAACTTAACGGCCTTCGCATCTTGAGTATGCCAGTCTTCAAGCAGGTTTGTAGAGAACAAATCAACACGATCTAACAATCCTCCATGAAACAGCTGATCATGTCGATCCTGATCATGTAACAAATTGTCTACATTACAACACTATATGGTTAACATGATTAAATAAGACATGTTGACAAGAAGTGGGACGAAGCAGCCTCAATAACAATACCACAAAACTTGAAAATATTACATGTTCATTAACGTTTTGACAAAATGGCAATATCACGTCGCGTCGCAAAGTTTGAACGAGCTACCCACACCGAACTCGATAACACAACATGCTTCATCAAACCACGGTGACTATCTGCAGTTAAAATGGGAAAAAGACATACTGACATGAAGTGAATTTGACTCAACACCAAGGTCATAAAATTGAGAAATATCACACGACGTTCAGCACTTTGACAACATGGCCAGAGATGACAAATACTACAATGAACCTAAAAACACAGTATGATGGAACTCAGTTTATGTGGGAAAATTGGTACGGTCCAGTCAATTTTTACTTGCTTGTAAATCTATTTCGTTTATGAATGTAGCATTTTATTATCCATCGTTTGATGACAACATTATCGTGATAGCACAGTGTGTTAGGAAGATATCGTGTTTTTACTTTGTCCATTTGTGCTCATCGATGCACGCTGAGTCGCAACCCGGTGTTGTATTTCAAATACTGAAACACTTACAGAGACGTTTGTCGACAGCTAGGTGTTATCAATCGTGGATTACGATAATTCAAACATTGGAATGATAGGGCTGAGTGGTTTGATTTGAAACGCGCGTACATTTTGTGCGGGCTAGCGTGGTTGTGGTTACAGCTGTGTGTTTGGGTCGTTGGCTGACCTGATTTGGTTGGGAGGCTCGTTTTGGTTTGGATTGGTTTGGTTTGGTTTTGTTTGATTTGTTTTGGACCCGGGGTAGTCTATCCGCACAGATATTCGTTAGACGGACGGTAAATTCGGATTGTGGTGGGGGTGATTTGAAAAAAATCGTTTGGTCTCACGGTCTGACCTTTAACCCACTTCGGCATGTATTCACTAAGTCTTGTTTGCAACTGACACTCGGTTCTGTCTATGTACCTGACTCCACATCCACGTTGGTAGTTTCAGATTTTACGGAGATTTTGCGGAGGGGAACATCGGCCGTTTGACTTAAACTACTGGGACGCGAACGGCTTTTGTAAACTATGGTTAGCACAACAGTAGAAACCCTGCTTGGTGGCTGTCTGAAGACACGTCTGTTTTAGAGAGTTTACTTCATCCCCTTCAAGGGTGATATTTTGATTCAGCAACCTTTTTTGAACGCTTAATCTTACCTGTTTCTTTTGAGCCGGTTGGCCGAATTTACTGATAAACCGAGAAGGATGGTAATTTTCCACGAGAAAATCCTGCAAATCATTCAGTTCAATCCCCGCCTTGTCCACAAAACAAATTTGAGTGTTCGGACTACAGCACGTTTATAAATGATCAGCACAAATCTGTTGCAGTGCATGTACTGACCAGTCCACGTGTTCTCACGAAATATTAACCGCTGGATTGTTGTATTACACCCTCTTAGCACGCGGATGTCGAGAAATAATAATGGGTTATCCTGTTTTTTCTCGATAACCGTGCGAATATCGCCGTGTAAATTGTACAGCATGCACAACGCCGTAAACATCTGTTGCCAATTGTTCGCGATAACACTTAGATTGTCGACGATTTTGCTGTATGGTGGAAACTCACCCGGATAATTGCAAGTTGATGTTCCACGCTTAGTGATGAAAATTACCTGACAGAGTTGGATCTGGGAACTTCCAGTTGTTATGATGTCTATTTGTCTGTAGTGTTTGTCATGAAACAGGAGGCTACTATTCGAAAGGCATACATGTAAGGAGTTTTGGTTCGCTAGTGTTGTGGACCAAGAACGCGGATGGCACAAGTGTTGTTTATTCGACAGAGCAACACATGGGTTAAGCATTTAAACAAGACCAGACACAAAACCACTCATCTGCACGCGGGATTCTGCCTCAGACCGTCTCGACTGCCACAGACGTCAATGCTCAGTTCCATTAAGTAGCAGGGACCATTATGAACGATGCCGCACTCTGATGCTCCTTCCTGCATTTTTCCTGTGGCTTGTACAATGTCAAAATTTGTGCTCTACACCTACTACAGAATAGCCGCGGTATGAGTAGTATTATACGATCGCTTATCTTCACTGCACTATTTCGCAAACCGATATTAATTTTGTGGTGTTCGATAAAATCCAATAGATACTGAATCTTTTCGCAATTTGGAACCTTTGTAAACATGGATTCGGTGTCCGCGGAAGTAAGGTTTTTTTGTCCCCTGTTCATGACATCTGACATATTAGTCAATTGAAAACTGTCCTTTGTGTAATATTCGACAAACTAATCACCAGCTGATGTCAGAAGTTTTGTCAACCACTTGATGAATTTGCTGCGGAGAGTTGATCAAATGTAAAATTGACACCAAAGGAATGATTGTTCTATACGTCTTTTGAAGATCATAAAGTTGAGGCTTCACACTTCTTGCAGTGGTTAAGATTCAAAACGTGGCCTCTCTGATAAATTACCTTTCTAGATGTATGTAAGTTTTCTTAGTTAACCTTCTTTCTATACCAGCAGGATTATCATGGTTTCGCTGAAGTCAAAACTTCGCTCTAGCATTAAGTACAGAAGACAACTTGCTTATGTATTCCGAACGATTCGAAACGACCAGTCAGGAACCTTTGTCCGACTGGACTTTAACGTTTCCAAGGTCTGCAGTGCTGCTCGTTATACAGTATCATTTTTATACTTGGCGTAATTCGATATTGGCTTTCTTTATCTACAAATCTGTTCTCCAAACATACTTTGGTTTAGCTTGGATTCGTTTTTAAATTAAACAGCTGCTCATTCAGGTACTCTAAATGAGTCTGTATTTCAGTATACTCAGTCTTTTCTAGAGGTAGTCAGAGTTTCGGTCCGGATGGCAATACCTCGATGGGTATATCGTCCAGGTGAGCTGAAAAGAAATGAATAATATAATTCGACGAGTGTTTCGAAGATGTAGGTTCGGTCGTACTATTTTGGAGTGATTTAACAAGCTGATCACAAGCAATATTTTTAGTCTCTCGTAAAGCATCATAACAGACGTTCTCAGGCTTGCTTAGGTATGCCAAAGGCATCTAGCCCTGTACTCGACATTTCCGGACGTAAGATTCATGGTATACAACGGTTTGGTCTTGATTTGATAAATTTAACAGTCTGTAATGAACACTCGTGAGGATGAAGGGAAACATGTCATGGCAACAAACGTGCAACACAGAGTCTCCGACTTCATTTCGCAGATAAAACTGTTAGTTAATGTGTCTTATATAGTGAAATTTTCAAAGGGTCTGGGAGCTTTAGTTGGGTTCCAAATGGCTATCACCTTTTGACTCAAACGGGAAATAGGTTAAGCTTGTATGCATAACGTTACCCGCCAAAACGGCAGCAAATCGCACAGTCAATTTTGTGCATCTTTTTCGTCAACGTAGATTAGACCGACAACACTAAATGGCACGCGCACTACGTCGCACATGATGGTAACAACTACGTCTAGCCGTAGCAGTTCGTTCGCCTAAACCATTTTCACGAAGACACTCAACTTAATTTTGTGAACATTTGATCATAGTAGATTTCAGAGAAGTGATGGGCAGTTATTCCCACTTTGTCGGACCTCGTCAGTGTCACGGAGTCCTGAAAGTCGAACATACCACCCGTAAGTAAGTGTCAGCTTGTTAGACCATCACACAATAATCATCCATATATTTATCCTTCAGATCCAAGGGTCACAATCACCGTTTCTTCAGCGCACGTAGTATTAAACAGATTCAACAAAATCGAGACAAGAGGTCACTACTTTAGAAGGGGTTATTAGAACCAACTGCTTGCGAAAGTCTTTCTCAACCACTTCTAGGGATGTGGTAGATGCTTGCCACTTGGCTGGTCAGCGATAGACGGCTGTTCTATTTCAGTGTAAAAGAAGAAAGAGAAACAGCTAAGATATGTAACCCAACAGATTAGCGGCTAAGCCATCTGCGTTTCTTTAGTCATGATCACAAAGCGTTAGAGCTGATCAGTATGTAATCCTAATTAAAATTAGTCATATATCACTGGAATCAGTTTTACTTGATGCGGCCAGACCCAACTACTATCATGACGGTGTTCGATTAACAGATTTCTGAAAACCTTTTCTCCTCTATCTATCACAAGCAACCAGTGTGACCTTTCTCGTTTTAAACATTTATAACTTTTGGTACATTATTACTTATACAAGTCACATGGTCTAAATATCAGTTCAAATTTCGACTGGCTGCTAAACAACTTAGTTATCATTCATATTTCGTGCGCGACATTTCTGGTCATCGATTACGTTTTGATTTAATTTTAGGCGCAAAAGACGTTCGGTGAAACAAGCAATGTCATTATGTTGGGGTGCATGGTGAGGGAGCCCAATCCCCTGGCAGAAACCATTGAAGATTTGGCTGATCAACTAAGCTATGCTTTAGACCTAGACAGAGATCACATTCAAACCAACTCCCTAGCTGCTCTGCTCAACTCACTTTCAAGAAAGGATCCAAAGACAACGGTTGCTATTTTCATTCTTGGTGTGGAGAAGTTGATCGATGCTGAAGATAGTGGAGGAGATGACAGACAAATTCCTCCTATTCTAAAAGCATTTCAGTTACCTTATTGTCTTCGACCGGGAGTGAAACTGGTGATGACTGCTGAGCTGTGCTCGACAGCCAGTACGAAGTATGCGGACGATGCAGTCCTTCTACCATCTGTTAGCTTAAACCGAGAAGTTCAAGAACCCAACGTCTCAGATGCATTTACTATATGTATGGTGGCTTTAACAGGTGAAAATCGTTGTTTATCGGATGCTCAAATGTCAGAGGTTCACAAATTGTTCAGCCAACTGTCTCATCGACCAAATATGTTGAAGCTGGCGGTCATTATTGGTAAATACTACTTACCTTATGTACACTCAAACAGTTCACTTGATTGTCACCAATTGCTAAAATGGATCGCTAAATCTAACGAAGCGGATCTCTGTGACAAGCTATTCGTGTGGCATGGCCAACGTACTCTTGAATATTGCGTCGACTTTTTAAAGTTGGCTTCCGGAATTGGTGGACAGCCTGCAGGTTTGACGGATGAAGAACTCGCCGACCTTTTATCACTTAGTGGCCAGGTGATGTGGGAACATATGGAACATACGGACTCAAGGGAGAGTACAACTGTGTTTTTTGAGACAGCTAGGGTGCAACTGATGCTGAACGCTATGGCTCAGTGTAAGATGATCTTTTGTGAGCTTCAGCCACTGACTAGCTCTCTGGATGGCTATTTTGTTCATTATTTTGGTCAGTCCATAGAGCAAAACGAGATAAGCTCGCAACTTCATAATGCTGCCGAGGTGATGGTGGAATATATAATCAATATCTGGTCTCTAAGTCCAAAACCACTCCAAATTGACCTGCAGAATTGCTTGTTCGCAAATCGAATCCATTCACAATCTGTCTATTTCAAAAATGGAAATCATGTTAAGCAACTAAAGCAAAACGGAATGGAGTTTAATCTTCGTTATATCCGACATATTGCACTTGTTCTGCTATATACAGGGCAATACATATTATTTTGCACACGAACCGTGTTCAATTTCAGTTGGCTATACGGAACTTTGTATGCTCTTGGAATCAAACAACTGTTGGATCTTCTAGGATTGTTTGATCGGTGGATCACTTGCGTTCAACATATTCCTAGCGGGGAATTGGCTCAGGTTGCCAAACTTCGCTTGGAAATGAGTTTATTGAGAGACGCACTGAACAGATCAAGTGGCACCTTAAACAACTATCCGGAACTGCTTCCAACTGAGCTCGCCGGGCAACTGCTACCGTTTACACGCTTTTGTGAGTCGGAGAACAGCGATCAGTTAGGCATCTGGATTAACTCGCTGGTGAAACAATGCGACCAAGCTATTCCATGGTACAGTGTTCTGCTTCCCCTTCATCCTTATTCTGTTGTTCCAGGAAATTCTCTTATTGGAAACATCACTTGCCAATCTCCACTTGCTACCATGTTTATAAGCCCTGGTGGGGAAAATGATATGATTACCAATGAGCTGTTTATCAGGTTTGAAAAAGATCCAAAGATTTACCGGTATGATTGCAATTCAAACAAACAGTTAGAAGATCTGGAAGCTGGCTTCGGTGATTTATACTGCAGTCCTAGCGGCCGATTTGGGGTTGTTTTGGCTACGGACAAAAGCGATACTATCAAGATACATCGGTTAGATTGTCAAGAAATGGGCCGGGTTCCACTGATAGGCCAAATTCACACAGGTCTGTGGATCAGCCGTAGTTGGTCGAACAGGCCATTGGAAGATGAAGCACTCATGCTAAAGACAAAAATCTTAGACATTGATTTGACGGACACTTATGTGGCACTCGTAGCTCAAACCAAGAACATTGACTCACTGACCGAAAGAATGCAAAATCAGGAAAGCACCTACAAGAAAGAATATCAAATTTCTGAAAGTTTGGCTCCTGGAACAGCCAACCACGTAGCCATTTTCGAGTTGACCACCGGCAATCCGGTTCAACTACTTAGTCCATCACCAAAAGCAAACTTAGTTAAATTGGTACCGGAACTATGTGAGTCATCTACTTCGGCAAGTAGTTGTTCATCGAATAACGAACATCATTCGTTATTTATCACCAATTCCGGTGGAACATTATTCTGTTTTCGCGTCATCTCCGGGGAACAGACATTATCTCTTTCTCTTGGATCCACTCCCAAACTTCTACGTTTTGGAAATCAGGCGACTCAGTTATTTGCTTTATGTCATGATGATACGTCAAGTTTAGTGTATATACAGTTAACAAATTGGGGAACGCTGAAGAAGTCCCACAAAGCATCATTTCAAAGCATACTAAAGAATGATGTAATTGTGAATATCAAACCCTCTACATACTTTTCCACCATACTGGTTCACTCACAAAAGCATATTCTTATCTATGACTACGAGGCTGATACGGTGCGCACCACAGTTGAAAGACCTGATACAATTCCGGTGGAGTTTCGTTTGCCTAACTCCAGCTTTCAACCATTGGTGTTTACTGCAGCCGAATTTGCACTACGGGATCAGATGATTGCAGCCGCTATTTTTCGTAATGTGATCATCTGGGATATTCGACTGGGTGCAGCGTTAGCTACACTGAACGCTCCACTTGGAGCCTTGACGCGTCTGTTAGTCGACAGTACGGAAAAGCAAGTGATCGGTTATGCAGGTGCAGTTCGTGAACTTTATCTATGGAACATACCGTTAGCTTTGACAAATGCAACTCTGACACAGAACAGCCAGCCCAGTTGTTTGGGAAACGCAAATAAAATGGATCGGCTGACAAGGCCGATTATGGAGATTATCATACCACCAACTTCGCGCCACTTGCTAGCCCGGTGTGCTAACAGCGATGAATTGGGTCTTTTCGATTTTGAAACTGGCCGTCTGATGGATTTGTACACTCACAATGCAGTCGTTCAGACGGTGGTTGCCAGTGCTTGTGGTCAATATGCTCTGGTTGAACTGAACGTGAATAATACACAAAGTGTAAGATACGTTAACTTAATCTGGTCACTGGCCAATCGTACTGTGCTAACAGAATATGGGAAAGTTTCCAGTTATATACTGGCTCCCCATAAATGCCCTGCACTTTTTCTTCAGCTTGTCCCAAGATTGCAATTATCGAGCGAGTGTATGAGGCCCGAATGCTACAGTTTGATACAATTACGCATCAGAGTTAAGGCTGATGATCAGATCCAAGTCAGCATGGACCCTGTCAGTGGTGTGGAACTTCCTGGAATTGTCCCAAACTCCAGACCGTTCATAACTGAGGACGATCGATATCTGGTCGCCTTGGTATCTGGTGCTTATGATCCACAAAGAAACCTGTACTCTGACACAAAATTAGGTGTGGTACAATTGCATAAATTACAGGATAACACTACCACTTCCACAGTGCTGTTCTATGTGACCAAAGAAGAATTATCTACAGCGTTTCCTGAATCACTGGAAGTCAAACACATTTTGTCTTGTGAACCTATGACAAACAACTTCGGCCTTCTCATTATGACTACGACGTTAGATCCGTCACAAACAGAAGACGTACAATTTGACTGGACCACTGGGAAGGGAATGGACAAAAGTGTACTGGTTGCACAGTTCTCAGATTCAAACAAACTGAATGTTTTCAGGCGTATCGAATCAATTCTCTTCGATTCCCGAAGTTTTGCCTTTCACTATACTCCGGTTAACAATACTGTGTATGATTCTGATCAACAGGTACTTTATCAGCTAGGGAGACAAACAAAAAACACGCTTCATCTGGACAATGGCAAACGTGTGGCGGAACTGGTTAGTTCTGCGACAGACAAGAACCCAGTTAAGTTTCATGGGTTTGCTTCGAACGACACTATGTGTGTTTTTTCGTTCGATAGTTTTGTTTACCTTATCCGAATCGATCCATGCGACGTACTGGCACGTGTAGACACGCATAACCTAATCACGTGCATCGGAATTACATCAACCAGAGACAATGTCTTATTTGTTGGATCCCACAATGGGTATTTGCAAACATATCTGATCACGGATCCCATAAGTACAGCGACCACACGTCACTCAATCATGGATTTTGCTTCAAGAGCCACGAATTCCATTGAGCCGGATAAGCTATATAGAGAGAATACCATCTATCTAATCAGTCAACCTACGGTATCACGTGCGCATTCATTGGACCCAGGACTCGGGAGGAAGCTGTGTACAATTCAGCCACAGCAATGTGTGGATGCGGCGCAATCTTCTGAATGTTTCTCTCAGAATAATTTTGCATTGTCTGCTAAAAAAACGCGTACCTGTGCTCTGATGTAACTGTTATTGGATGTACTGACCAATATGCACAAATTACTAGACTTCTTGAAACAACTGTCGAAGTCGTTTAAAAGAACATAAACTAGGTTATAATAAGGTATTTAAAATGACTTTCCTAAAAGTATACAGTCCCCTATTATGTGGTCAATTTTTGATATGAACGATGCTTGTCGAGTTTCTGTTTGGACTGTCAGAATGAGTGTAACATTTGACCTGGATTTACCGAAGTAGGATAACGGTTCTGGTGACATGTACGTATGAATACAGTTGAATCAGTCTACTCCACTCGTAATCAGGATACTCATTTGTAGGTCTGATGTTGACTGGTAGATGTGCTAGGCCGTGAGTGTACTGTTTCAACATTCTACAGAAGGAACACAGTTCATGAATACTAATCGAACTCGAGACCCCAAGATAAATCAAACCTTTATATAGATTGATTGAGTGATTTCCGCATGTGGTTAGAAACTGAACTGTCCTGCGGGATTTTCCAGATAATTTTTGGTCTGCTAATCCGAGATAAGAATTCTGACAGGTCGCTGTGTGTCTCCAAACGATATGCTACAATCAGAATGCAATCCGAGTATATGATAGCACATGATACATCCCATACTCTTAGTACGACTGTATTAAAGTTTCCTGCTTAAACTTTATAACAGACGAAAATCTGGTGTACTGGGACATGGGTTGACATGATTTCAAATCTATTTAGACAGTTACCTATGCCTTATCCAGTTTAAGATATCTCGTCATTTTCATGTGTCTCGATATCACTTTAAAATGTGCCGATGGGTTCCCTGAGGTTAAACAGTGAACAGGGTTGCATGGCCAATGAGCACATAGGTAGGCTGACAGACACAACGGCTGGTCGGCTCATATGGTGTGAGGACACAAATCAGCCGGGTACAAACAAAGCTATCTCAACTTTAACCCCCGTCACCTGGTTGACGAGGGCCCAGACTAACACGTATGAAGTGTCGTGGGTTGAAGCCGCTTTTCTATCTTCTTGACCATGAAGGCTAAAGGACGACTTACGATTGTCTATCTGGCTTGTCTGTTAAGAAAAAATTGTTGAGAAACAACCTACGTCTGCTGAAATGCTTTCAGCAGTGAAATGTGCTTGTGCAACCCTTGGCTGTTGCATTGCCTTCACGGAATTATTCTGTTCGACCAGACGTAAAAAACACGGGGGGTCTACACTGGATCCATTTAGATTATCGTGAGATTAATCGAGAACGTAAATACCCCTAAAAGATTGGATCGGTTTGCTGGAATCGAATCACTGCATGTACGTATAATCACCGACCTGACGTATGCATTGCGAAGTTGAAGAGTTGAACAGTCAACCGAAATGGATGATAAGAACACATCACAGTTAAGTAATAACAAACAAAACAGTAAATCTTCGTTAAAACATTGCGTAATATATATGTAACCGGAGTGGGATTAGGTGAAGAGTCTATATTTCTTGACCACTGACCGCTTGAGTGGCTACGGAATCATCCATAATCATGGATTGCACAGGGCTGAGTCCAGCAAACGTCAAAAATCGACGCAAGAAGAATGCTTAGGACGTAAATATTCCACTGACGATCTATTAAAAAACATTGGAGTACCAAAGCCAAACGCATCCGCTGCTACCGAATTGAACAAGTTGTGCCGTTCACAACGTCCCATACGTAGCATCTACTCCTAGAAATTTAGGATAACGTCAATATAGTACATACTATGTGTTCGTCCTGAACTTGAAATTGGTCAACTGGTCACGGATATGAAGGAATATACAACAGAAGGATGTCAAATCCGGGGAACAAACTAGTCATAAAGGCGGTGCAGTCGCCGGATGTTTTCCAAACTCGCAGTGTTGTAACACAAATATCTTCGCCGCTTCGCACGATCATTCCAGAGTAAATTGGAATTCACAGCATAGCTAACCTTGACTACGGACACCACGAACATTGACACTCAACCGGCTGTGTATCATATCACCAATACGTCGGCCAAAATGGTTGAAAAATTGATAAGATTTTTCAGTTCTACCATCACATTATTCAAATATTCATTCCTGTCCGAATAAGAATGATATAATTAAGGTGTTAAACAATTATAGGTGATTTAGAGCCTAACGTAATAGGTAAGTTCATCATAGAAATGCGGGTAAGGTAAACGAAGGTGACCATACTTCGAACCAGTCCTTTTATCTTAGAGCAACAAATATTGAGTCTGTTGTCTGTTTCGGTCTATGTGAATCAGTGACGTAATTACCCGCAAACACAGATCATGTGCTGTTCTACAGAGTAGCAGTATGTAATACTCGGAGTTAAGGACTTCGAATAACCCTGAAAATTGTACTCGGATTGAAACATTTTATGCAAGTAATTAGGAGAAGATCTCGTGTTGGTTTCAGTCAGCAGTTCCTATTCAAGAAGCAAGAGGACGCATTGATAGATGTACAATAATATTAAAGAATTCACAGTCTGTCACTGGCTGACCATGTTGACACATGCAAAGTCGAACTGTAACACTGAGGTTTTTCGTTCATTCATGGTGTGGTTTCTTGAACCGACGTTTGGATTGGTCCTTTATTTCTTCTGTTGTGGCTAGGTTTGGATTGGCGGTGAATCGAGTAGATTTTCACCACATATAAACAACTCATTTTCAACCAGATTAAAGATCTACACATATCGCCAAATAATGTCTAACACCTGATCACTGAGTTATCGATTACAGTGGGAAAATAGTCGGCTTGTTTCCATTCGGAATGATCGGGCAAGCTGAACGCATGGTTGTGTTCGAGTGTTTGGTTAAGACTTTTCGGTCACGCCCATTTTGAGGTCACCGGCGTTGTTGTTAGCACGCCAGTCTCACAATCATGAGGGTGCCGGAGGAAGATATGCACTATTGTTGAGCTGTAAAAAGAAAGAAACTCGGGTCTAATGCTTCCTTTCAATATAGGCTAGCCGAAACGTTTATTTGAATGCGAGGACTGCGACCAAGTGTGGGTGGCATTCATTTTGAAGGGATTGGGTATCTTGATGATAAATATTGTTCTGTACGTAACCTTTGTTGTAGAGGCGTACGACATTAAATTTACAGTTTCCCGCGGCCGCTAGAATTGATGCCGGGTTGAAATGAAGCGTTGGGTGCGTTTTTGGGAAACCGTAGTCATTTCATAACGTTCAATCGCACTGTCCGATCCAAAAACTCCAACTTCTTTTTATGGACAACACGGACACAACTGACGGGTTAATCCTGTTAGTAAATGAACACAGGGGATTTCAGTTTCCTGCTGGGGTTTCGGCATAACTGCCGTCGTCCTGTACGACATTTTTGATAAATCAGTAGTTGGGATTGTTGACAAGATTCCCCTCCATGTGAACGGTATACTTATAACTTTGAATGTTGTTGTAGAAGAAGCAGATATTATGTTGTTTCCGCTCACTTCTAAAGACATTTTGCAAAGATTGGTATATCTTTTTCTAACTGTTGTTATGAGGATGCATTAGCTCTTCGAATGATTCACATTCAAACTGATTTCAAGCAAACTATGTTGTAGACGAGTCACTCTGATTGTCAGCTTGTCTCTCAAAGAGGCCGATAATATACAAAATAGTCCACTTAACGGTGAGCTGCGTTTAGGGCAGGATCAAAATCAAAAAATGATGACAGGGTTTCAGTTGAAACCTTCTTGATGAATACTCTTTATTTTTAGAGTAAAACTCACCGTTTTTAGAATAAGACGCCATGTTTGTAAAGTGAATGTAGGTAATTGCTTAAAAAGCTAAGTGATCCGTGGGCAGTGATCGTAGGCTTTAGATACATCAGCGTGTGCAAGTGAACAACCATAGTGTGTTTCAGAATATCGAAGTAAGTTGTAAGCAGTGGCTGTTAAATCAACAGGATAGTCGGATTATACGTTATAATAAGCTAGCTCAACGCACAATCTGGGTTGAATATATATAAATATATATATATTTATATTTATATATATATATATAACTCAAAATAGGCAGAGGACAGAAGATTAGATGTGAATATATATGGCAGTATCCAACGTAGTTATGCAATTACAAGAGTAAATTTAAATAAGCAGTCACTTAGGACCGGATTTACAAACGCAGTGCAACGGGAATGCAGTTCATTCGGACGACAAGATAGGTAGCGCATTAATGTGACTCCTATAAACCTATAGGATGCAATGTGATAAGAAACGGAATATAAATAATAAAGTCGGATACAATTCAAGTGTTTGCGATCGATTTAGAGTTTACGGAAATCAAATGAATGTTAGCATATCAAACGGCAGCTATTGAGAACGGATAATGCAAACCAAATCACGTCAAATTGGGAGATAAAAGTATACTAATGTAAGCGTGTGAGTATTGTAAAGTTAAGTGTGAAATTGGAACTCACAGTTGACATCTCAAATGCTGATCTGTTCTAATCTGATTTGCAGCCGGCCAAACGGTGATAAGATAGCCAAACGGTTGAATATGATCTTACGAGAACAGTTTGTGACGATCCAATCAACAGAAATCGGGCGGAAGTCGGCCTACCTCTACGGGATGAAGATCTTTGGTAGGAATGTTATGTAAGTAGTGTTCAACAGTGGAGGAATTTGTTCAATAGTCAAACAGGTGGTCAACCGGTCACTCTGGATCGAAAGATCAGGATGAAAAAACAAGCCACTACTCGTCATAGAAACCATTCCCTTAGTTTATAGAAGTTTTCAGGACTACATTGCTGTTGCTTCGGTTTGCTATTCAAGCAACGAGTTGAACACGGCTGGCAAGCTTTATTATAAACATAGAAGAAAGTTTAACAACTGTGTGTTCTGAATTCCTTAGTGGCGGCCGTTTACTAACAGAGAAAATTTGTGGATTATTTATGACAATTGAATAAAGATGGACTTCCGTTCTGGTACGTAAAATAACAACAGCTCATGGATCGGGTGTCCTAATGAAGTGGTCATCAAATCGACTAACATCACCAGAGAAAAGCATGAAGAAACTTTCAAATGTTTAAAAAGCAGTGGGAATAACGTCGACCAATAATTCTAGCTCCGAGATGGTATAAATGGAAGACAGAAATATTGGCAAGTTCAACAAATCGCTATCCACTTTGATACCTTGGTTGGCATTCCATAGCATGGCACCATACGAACTGCGGTAGAATCAAATATGTCGTTTATGGCTTGGCACCAAGAATGTTTTATTTAGGTGATGACATGAAAAGTAGAAGTATGTAGGTCATACATAAGTAACTACAGCCTAACAATTACTATTTGACAAACAGAAAATGCGTGGTTGAGAACTGATATGCATAACTAGACTAAGCACAATCTTAAAGACGATAATGAATAGACCAGCCTGTGGGACTTACGTAAAATATAGGATAGTATCCGGGTTGATAAAAATACTGAATATTACGGATGTGTGCGGCAGGGCCGGCAATGCGACAGAGTCAAAATCCCATAGATGCCATTTGGAGCTGTGGGATTGCTTCATAGATCACCTACCCACACTCGCTGCCCTTGGCGTGTTGCTGAGGCGTTCGCCCTCCAAGGCAGAAGCTAGAAACTGTGCTGTATTACGCGTCTGTGTGTCATTTTCTTGCAAGCTAACGCGCATGGGGATCACTCAACAGATGTGCGCGTGTGTTACAATGGTAACCACAGTGTTGACAGAAAAAGGGCTTGACGTCAGTCGGATGTGTGAAGACGAGAAACGGGCAGCAGAGGTTGCGCCTGCGGTCTTGACCGGGATCGTCGGATCATGCGTTTATTTGTTAAGCCCTCGATGTCGGTCTATGTGGTCTTCCCTGTTGGCTGGACGATGTGTGCGTAGGTGACAAAATTAAAGCACCGATTCTGCTGACCAAATGTGAAGTGAATGGATGGCTGAGGTTGGGCCGTCAGATTTGACACATGGCAATGGGTCGTTACAACCGCCTCCACCACGACTAGTGTAATATGGTTGGCGGTCCATGCAGTGGGACGAGAGGCCATCAACTTAACTAGTGCCATTTTGAATAGCCAATTGCAGCCAGGTCTGTCCGAACGTCATTACTCCCGAATGTTCGTTTATTGTGTACCAGTGGGTTCAAATTAATTCCCCCTACTCATTGTCAGTGTGCGACCAGTAGGCAAGGGTAATGTCTACCATTCGGGTCACTGATCTGATGAAATGATGACAAGAGATCAGAACTTGAAAGAGCGGACGAACCATAATACACACACTGTAGAGTTCATTCACCGATAAGTTAGAATGAATAACCCGGATTTTTATTGTACGTTCCGGCCGGCTACGCACTGAATGACTGAGTGAGCATGTAAAATTGTGTTAACCTGCGTGACGCGAGAGCGGTTAGGAGAAACCAGTGCCTGTAATTCTGCTTTAGATTACAGAACAGCTTGTCCGGAGTGAACTTGATTGTGTCTAAGTGACATGTTTGTTTACTGATGATAATACAACAGTCTGTATAACCACATGCTGGACGTCAGTCGTACTTTTTTGAATTTACTGGCCGAGTTTTTTTAAAGAGCTCCACCTGACTTCAGTTGTCACGCTGATCAAAGTAAGTCGGCAGTGAGTATCTCTGTGCTGATCTGTCATTAAAATTCGTCACTGTGTCTGTGGGACGAGGAACTGTTAAACACCATTCAAATAGGGTCAAAATACACAGTAATTATACCTCCGACAGTTCATTCACAACCACTCGCGTTCAGTTATGGGGTCCTGTTCCCCTTCCATCATTTCCAAACCTCGTTAACAAGACCGCTCAGTCGGATTGAAATCATCAACTCCTTCGAATATTCAGTTATGATAATTTAGCAATACGGTGTGTGGCATATACGAAGTAGTTGTCAATACATTCGCTTTCGAAGCACTTCAACCAGAGTTCAGATACAGGCACCGATAAGGACGCGCATTGTTTCTGACCCCCAACAGGGAATAAGAGATGAGGTTTTAGTACATGTTTAAACTCATGTCGCTTGACCGTGTCTTCCGACTACTTCAACGACACACTCGTTGATAGGTATATGTTATTTGTGAAAGCTGGGCATTCAGAAGAGTCGGCTACTTTACACTGAAAGTTCACTACTCTACAGTCTATAGTCTGGAATTTTTGTTTGAGTTCACTTGGAACATATGTAACAGAAATAACGTTCAGGTCTCTAGCCTTACGGTTGTCAGCTCAGGAATAATCGTGTCTACGGGCAGCACAACCACCGTGGTGCTTAATTAAGTCCATCGCACGTCAACATTGCGATAACGAAGGATCATTGGTTAACCCGTCTGAATCCTGAACACTGTAGACGTTCAGTACGTCCTACAAAATATGCACCTGGCAAAAATTCCTGATTCTGAACCAAAGGGCTTACCTTAATGAGCACTGATGGCTCAGGCGTGTGGCAAGTCTGAAGATTGGAAATTTGTCTATTCACACCGGAGCACAGACCAACGAACCGGTATGCTAACCGGTTCGGGTGAGCGAATGAACAAAACACACCGCTGAAGCTACAGCCAGCTGCTTGCATATACCTTTCAGCGCTTGAGAAACAGCCTCTCAGAACTGATTTACGGATAGCCGGTCGCGTAGCCACATCGTTTGTGTTCAACTTCCTAGTGGTCTCTGTCAGATTCTCACCAGTTCAATACGCTGATTAGTTGTCGGATTACTGCCACGTTGTCCTCCTGCAGCTTTCCATGGTCGGAGACTACTGGAGAGAGATAATCGAGTTTGTCGTGTGCGTCCAGTCAGTAATTCACAGCCAAACCGCTACACTGATCATCCTTTCTTAAGCATTGCTTGTGAAACTGCTGCTCTATTGGATAAGACTTAACTGGCAATATTGAAGGTTGTAGGTTTGAAGTGTGATTGACCGGTGAATACGTCGGCAGCTTTTCTTTGAACAACACTATATAGGTCACTGAAACTACGACGGGAGCAACAGACGCAATCTTTGAAAAAATGATAGCATTCTCTGGAACGCTCAGCCCTCATAGATCCCAACAATACACTTGCACTAACCACATTTTTAAACAGTTGGCCATAATGATCATGGTGAAGTGATGGGCAGATGTTTCAGATTTGTTGGGTCTCATCAACACCACGCGCCCCAGGAAATCGAACTTGTGAGCAGACGCCAGATTGCAGTTCAAACATTTAGTCACTAAAATATCAAACAGCTGATCGATATCAGCCTATGAAAAAGGGAAGTGCAACAGTTACGGAACGTTAGTCACGTGATTTTCCCTCGGACTTACGTAGGTTTTGCGGACGTGCGTCGGCTGGATGATCACCCACTCATAGTGCACAGGGAAGGTTGTTGTCGTTATGATCGACTCGGCGACCACCCTTGATGAACACCAGCCAACATTTCTTGCTGGTTCTTACATGCAACTTTTAATCGTTCAGCTAAATTAACACAACTCATGCAAATCCGGCATCATCGTCATGAATGACTGCAATACATCAATGGTTTGCGTTGATACCTAACGGCCATGCAGTCATGAAACAAAAAGCAAACATTGACTAGAAAAAATAGAGCGAGAGGAGTGGAATAAACTAACAAAACCAACGGTGTCGAGTTTCAGAAATTGGACATCAGTGTGCCTACACTTTTCAGAAGAACAACCAAGCTATAAATGAATGTAAGGCGTCGTAGTCAAGATAGCTTTCTCGCGGTTCTCACTTCTTCTCATTTCTATTCACTTCCTAATCACATTACACTTGGTCAGTCAATGGCACCGCTTAAGCCACTGAGCTCGATTAGCCTCTACATCACTCGACGCCTACAGCCAACGACATTTTGGATCGCCAGGTATGTTGACAGACGGAAGCCAAAACAATTGGCGATCATCTTGAGTAGGAAAGACGGACTGATGCGCCACCACTCAACTTCAAGAAGTTAGAAACACTGGTTCCCACTGATAAACTTGAAAAAGGCCAGTAATAGCGTGTAAGATGTCTTGCGCATTGATATTTCGTTCACATCTCATCGGTTACTTTTGCGAAATTGAC
>LUCH01000581.1:58763-128181 GCA_013368495.1 Paragonimus heterotremus | reverse complement strand
TGACTATCGACAAGCGTCTCTGTAAATGTTTCAGCACTTGAAAGGCAACTCTGAGCTGAGAACCAGCATACATCGTTGACTGACAATAGACAAACTAAAAATATGATAATTCCCCAACGGACTATGAAATCACCATAATTTGTTTCATCAAACGTTTCATGAGTGGAACACATTTACGGATTACCAAAGGATGGATGAATAAAGAACAATTTTCCCCACAGAGTCTGAGGCAGTTCATACTGTGATTTCACCATAATACTAATGATAATATTAATACTAATAACCACGGCTTTCGGGTTTGAACCAGACAGCTTTAGGTTCTGACAATGACCTACGGATTTGCAGAATAATAACTAGATACGTCTGTATAGCAGAAAAAGGAAGAGAGAAGACAAACGACGAAAATAATCAAGTTACAAGACAAAAAGACTCAACAAATTCGCGGATACAGGCTTGTCATCCTCTTCGACATACTGACGAGCCACAGAGTTTTTCAAATCAACATTGTGGATGGTTGCAAACTCCCCAGCCAAACCTGGCCACAGGAACGGTCATAGTTTTCAAAGCTCATGCTCACATGATCGTCCCACAACCTTGCGGTTTCTTCCAGTCATCAGCAGCCCCAGCGCGGTGCGGCAGATACTCCGCTGGCATACAGAGCACATGACCCAATCAGTGAAGAATGTGAATTTTCGCTATTTCGGTTATCGGTCGCCAACGTGCACATTTCTCAAATACGCACAGACGAACTGTCACACTTCTCACAAAGTCAACCAATACAATACATATTAACTGACAGTAACAACGGGGACGTAGATATTGGGCCACGTCACTTCACTGCCTGTTAACGTGCCTTATTTGACTATTTTCTGCATATATAAAAATGTCGCCACCAGGGCAATTTATTGCGTTACCGATAATCGGTATGGACACCTCGTTTAAAAACATTGTCTAGATTGAGGTGTTCTGTTCCTTACAAACCCGTTCTGTCTTGCAGAATACAGGATGCATAATGTGTAACTTGCAGTGGAAGCAGCATTGTGCCAGATCCAGGTCACACTGGTGGAGCACAATTAAGCGGACAATGTGTCGTTTTAGGGAAGCAACCACCGACACCAAGAACACTTTTGTACCCTAAGAATGAACCATATGCAGAGGTAGATATTACCATCAGCTAGAACTGGCTACAACTTCTTGATGTTTGGTTGTATTTGTCATTTAACGCATGAGACGAAACCGTTTGTACACTTCGTGCACTGAATATTGACTTAGTCCACCGCGGCCTATCCATCGTATACTGAAAATTTCATCCAGATATTCTCGTACACATTGTAGAGTGTGACGGTGCGCCATCCTGTCGAAACAAAAATTATTCAAGCACTCTTAGTTTCAGTGCTTGTACAGCACTCTGATACAGCATTTAAAGTTAGGAATGCTTTAGTTTGCAAATGCTTTTACAATTAGGGATCTTACCTGCAATGTTATTTCACGTGTTGTTATTGTTTTTTGTTGTCCCAACCTGAATTTCCTTCATATTCTTTTCACGATGAAGTAGGTTTCTATCTGGGCAGCATTTCTGGACAGTCTGTCCACACAAATCTCGACAACGCAGCTACTCGTCTCTATTGCAACACCTATACATGAATAAAATGATCAAATAAGACATGTTGGCAAGACGTGAAGCGACATAGCTCAATAACAAGGTTATAAAACTGAAACATACCGAGCGACGTTTATAGTTTTGACAACATGGTCATAAAACCTCACTTCGGAGTCCACCAGTGATGCAGTAGACCTAAAAACACAGCACGACGTGCCTCAGATTCTATGGGGAAAATTGTTCTTTATTCATCCATCCTTTGGTAATCCGTAAATGTGTTCCACTCATGAAACGTTTGATGAAACAAATTATGGTGATTTCATAGTCCGTTGGGGAATTATCATATTTTTAGTTTGTCTATTGTCAGTCAACGATGTATGCTGGTTCTCAGCTCAGAGTTGCCTTTCAAGTGCTGAAACATTTACAGAGACGCTTGTCGATAGTCAACTGTTGTCGATCACGGACCATGATGATCAAAACATTGAGATGATGAGTCCAAACGACTTGACCTAAAATGCGTGTACACCCACGTTCCGGGCAACCTGGTCGTGGTTACAGCGATGTGTTGGTGCCGTTCCCTAACCCGGTTAGGTTATGAGATCTGTTTATTGGGTAAACTCTTTGGTTTGGACTCTGCATTTTTTATGCGAGTGCACAGTTCTTGAGCGACCGATGCAAACTTAAACGCGGCGGTTTGACGGTTTTTAAGCTTAACTACGATCTGTTCCCATACATGAAAGTAGTGTGGATTTCGACCTCACCTTTTAGTGGTTGCCTCTTGCTACCAGGTTTTCTACGAATTATTCACTCTTTAGCAAACTTATCAAACTACTCATTAATAACGAAATTCGATAGATTGATTTTTATTGTATTTGACCCGTAGTCTGATTGGTCACCTCTTGTTGCTTTTTGACTTTCGGCGGGGTTGGCCACTTCTTCACAGTTGAACGCTCTTGTAGTTGGTTACGTACTGTCGTTCCTTGAAGGTTGAAGTTACCTTTAGGGCTGGACGGGTTATGTTTTGGCGTTTGGTCATATATATGCTCTCATCATTCTTTCTCCCGCACTATCACATAGGTATTTGCCGACCCAGTATATAAGTCTTATCGATCCGGTTGATTGACACTAGACTTCCAAAACTTCCGCTTTTGAATGCATTTCCTGCTTTATCCTGGAGTGCGTGCATGAGGGAAAGTGGATCATGACTATTAATGCTTAATTCATGGTCCTGTAGTCGCGTGGCCAAGCATTGTCCGGTTACGGTCAGAGTCGTTGCATTTGGTTTATTTCATTACAGTTTGTTTACAAAGAGACTGAGGTTGTTTAGCTTTTGCCGAATAACATCACATGAGTGTTTTTGGTTTGCGTTCTGAGGTCGTGCCCTGCGATTGCCGTAATCATGTAGTAATATTCACTATAATTGTTATGTATGATAGAACAATCCGTTTCGTTGATCAACCGGTAAACTTTGGATTTCTTTCCCCCGTGTAATCAACTACGTTTGATTTTAGTTCGTGAATATCCACCGAGAGAAAAAAAACTTAACGAATATACTCTTCTGCCTTCCTCCTGAGCTCGTCTGCAGTGTACTGCGTTTCTACTCTCGTAATCAGAGTTCAAATCATATCCTTTATTCGAGGGATGTGTGTGTTCAGTCTGAAAGCTGAGGAGTTAGTATATATGCATTTATTGCCAGCAAAGTGTGTCAGTAGTGTACTGGTAGGTTATCATTTAACTGATGCACTTATGAGGGGGCAGCTTGTTTTCATTTTTCCTTTCCAAGTTATCATTGCAAACGTCACTAGATGGCTTGTGTGTATTTTTATCTCCAAAGGCTTCACACTAGCATAGTCTTTGGTATTGTGATTTTCTCCTTCTTTGATTATCTTACTTACGATTAATCAAGTCACGAATGTTGGTCTCAGAATTCGTTTCAGTTCTCCAGTTGGAAGGACCTATGAAGACGCGAGGCAGCAAATTATCTTTGAAGATAGAAGGTCAAATTATCATAGTATATAATGACAGATATTCATCCGATTTTACTAACCCGAGATTTGTACGCAATAGTGATGTCATCGTGACTGACAATGGAACGTTTGTAATCTAAATGTTGAAAAGGGATTAAATTGGACGAAGGAATCGATACAAAGTCAACCAATGATTCGTAAAAGGCTACGACTAATAATTCTCGACAACGCAAACAGACTGACATGTCAGTGCGGTGACCAATCAAGACATCACGTTGTCTTAGCGTCGGATATTGTCATAACGAGCATCGGAGTAAGACAAATTGTTCATGTGCGTCATGAGTTGAAACAAACGAACTTTGGACAAGTAACCAAATACCGAAGTACAGAACTGCTAACTCTTCCGAAGTCCGAATATCCAATGAAGACATCGTGGCTGGGTGAGCATCATATAATCGGAAGTAATGTTTGCTGGTGTATCCGTGAAAACAATGAATTGTTTCGTAAACTCTGGTCATTTGGTTACTCGACCGGTCAACATGAAGAACAGCTTAGCAGGGCTGCACAGGGACGCTGCGAACTACATTAGGTTAGGATGTCGGATTCATATTGACTTGCTCTAAAATGTACAGTGCTCATTTTGTGTCAAGAAATTTTCACCGGGCAAGAAAGGTTGACAATCCAGGAAATTAAACGTTTAGATGAGAAACGAAGACTATTAAGCAGCATCTTTTCTGGTAATTGTTGTCGATAAGCCACTTGCTGTGTTGTGTAGCTTCAGAGTATAACTAACGGAAACTGCTAACCAATGAGTCAAATCTGAGAAATATCAGCCTCAAATCTCTTATCAACTGCTTCTTGTTAGAGTATAAGCGATAGTTGCGTTTATTGCACGTTAGTTATTAGCCTTTTGTTTACGAGTCACACCTCAATTTATTTAACACAATAGTATTGGCAAATTAACTCTGAAAGAGTTGTGTGGTTTTTGATTTCAGTTACACTGAGTGGTCACCAATTTTTCACCACCACCACGACCACCACCACGACCACCACCACCACCACCACCACCACCACCACCAACAACAACAACAACAACAACAACAGAAAAGACATGACTCCACCATTTCCTTGATAACATAAAGCAGATTCTTGTATTTCAAATTTATCGCACTATTAAACGGTGAAAACGAGAACCGAATGGAAGTGAAAACATTCGATTTTCTGGGGATACAAGTTTTTTTTATCCTTTTGTAGTGTTGAACCACTCCAGAAAAACTTTCCTGTAGTTTTATCACATCACTACTTAAGTATCTCAGAACGGGCGAGACTCAGTTTTTCCACCATCCCTAGTCACCTGAGGATCATGCAACATACCCATCAGAATTTGCAGAACAGTATGTAGTACGTGTATGAAACTCTTAATTTCGTCACAGAACAACCTCCCTTGGAAAGTGTTCTCGATAAGCTGCTCATTCTACCCAATGAGACCGCTAACTGATAAGTGAACCTTCTATCATGTCAGGCCTCGACCTTGAACGCAGCATTAGTCATCCAATATCTGAAGACGCATAATGTTCGTCTTTCTCACAGTGAGCGTGATATTGAGGCAGTGGTTCACAACAGTCAGCAGAAGATTAAATGTAACGCTTTAAAAGTATCACTGAGCATATTACGATTCTTAACTGGTTTGCCGTTTGCCTTATCTTGAAACTATAGCAAACCCCAATAAGGCTTTCTTTGGCATATACAAACAATTGCACATGGAAGAACAGTATGCATTTCCATTGCGATGCACCAAATTGACATCAGGAGTTGCCTGCTCACGACTCTTTGCAAGTACAAGCAAACAATGGACTTCTGACATTATGATTTGGTTTCAATGTGCCTTCAGTTACTAGGAAGCTCTGCTAGCTAACCGTCTGTACAGATATTTCGTGATATACTTATTTTAAATCAGCAGAATACTTGAACATTACATCTTTTTAAGTGAAAATGCCTTTAATGACCACGCAATATCTGAGAAGGAATTACATTTTCAACTGTTTGTAATGGACCGTGAAATATAAAACTTTAAGAACATTCTATTAAAGTTGTTTTGTTTCTGCAGGAGTGCTGTTGTGGTGAAGATATGCGGTAAACTAAGTTGTTTGCAACTGCCCTTCATGTGCTACAAGTTTCTCAGCTGTTCTCGTGTTATTATAAGTGTGAGATTTAAATGAACTTCAATTGGAATGATTCATTCAGTGATGGGATTGTGAATGACCGAAAGAGAGTCGGTTTCATATAATCCCTCTGGTTCATAACTTAACGATACTTCGGTTCGTCAGTTCAGTCTATCAGAATAAGGCTGCCAAAGACCGAGGGTAACACAACATTCAACATTGAAAACTTAGAAAGACTTCGGTGCCATAACAGTGGATTAGTTTGACATTCCGTTCGTAGATTCAGTTTGCTGTACACAGCGAATATCTTACGTAAACCGATCAATCATATTTGACGTTGTAAGTCAGGATCACCAGCAGCTCACCCTCTCAGTTTGATGCACTATCTGGCCCGTATGTTTCGGTACACTCTAGTAACAGGAAACAGAATAGTAACAAAAGCGAAATTCATAGTGATTGACAATTAAGTAGTGTTATAAGTAGTGTCATAAGTGTGTCATAAGTAGTGTCATAAGTTACTCATGCCTATTAAACTGCATTCCCATAGAAACAACTTTAAACACAAACACGCTGACAGGCGTGTTGTAACCTACAGATGTGGACGTATAATCTGTATTATACTTCAGGTATGCATCTTTACATGCCATACAGCTTCCCTACAAAAAGCATCAGTATTTATCCCATATTGTTGATTTACTTCGATCATTGAATTCAGTTCTATTGGCTTACTCAAGGAGTGTTCCGTCAGGTTCTGATACGTTGGTACTTTTTTAAAAGACCTAATGTATAAGCGAATAAGTGGAATTACTATATGCTCCTACCAAAGTTTTCCAACTTAATAAGTTTGGCGATGTCTCCAACTTAGACTGGAAGTAAACCAGTACCTGCTTTGCAATTCAGCACACTATATTTTATGATACATTTCACTTCTTTTGGTCATCAGTTAATCTGCCTAATAGCCACCGGTGGATGTCTTTGGATCAGAATTTGTTTCACTCACTTGGTTGTAGGACCAAGGTTACAAAATGTAATATGATTCAGATGGGCAGGTGCCGCTGCCTGCGTTTTCTTAAGTGAGCCATACATTACGTTCAATTCCAACCGGTGCTAGTTTGGCTAGAAGTCAAACTTCTGTTATAGACAGCTGTCAACGTATGCAGCACACTGGTTTGATGTACGCCAACATGACCGCAGTGGTCACTTCAGTTGACCACCTGTTGACTTTTAATGTGCAGACAAGCTGCAGTCAGGGATAGTCACAGCCGCTCTCGGTGGTGGCATACCCTTTCGTTCACATCAAGTGATCTCTGTACTGGATGGCTAGCCGACCTTGGGAGCTTGAATTTTGCCCTGCAAACTGACGAACTTTCTCTACACGTAGTGCAGATATCGTGGGTGGCAGTGATCTACTGGAAAAGGTGCTGATAGGTGGAAATCTTTACTCAACCGTGCTCGTTAACTTAAGCAGCTATGGCAGGGTCACAGTTAGCACTCTTGCTATTCTAACTACCAATACCACCCTTCGGGTTGATATTAATGGTTACTCCGGGTTGACAACGGTACTCAGTAAAAAGTCATTCGCATGTAGTTAAGGCTTTAGCTACGGTACCAACTAGACCCCACGGAAATTAGGACGTCCAATCTCATGCGGAGACGGAATGATGTATTGTAAGTTTGGAATTATATTCAGGGTGGGACAAACCCATGTACCACCGTTTTGAGTAGACAGATCATGTAGGTTCATCATGGAATGTCAAATTTATCTTACAACATTTTCAGGCGTAACCATGTGCCGTTTTCAATTTTATTTGCTAGCCAAGTGCTTTAGCCAATTTTCGCATGTCACTATAACATTTGGGCGTTCGGTCTTATTGAACAAACAAACCTAGACACAACAAAGAGATTTTTTTTACGTATAAATATCCTAACTACTCATGAGTAACCAGAGATATTACTGACATGTAGTAAGGGTTTTCGCATCCCAAAAAACTGTCAGGCAAGCCACTTGCGAAAAGAATCACTGGATTTGACTTTCACTCTTGTCATAGCACAGTAACAGGGTAGGTGGTGCGTGACAGTAGAGATTATTCCGACTGTTTGAAAATGTTATTGGCGTCTAGTTGAAAACCCAATGTAGATGACGATTTGATTTTCATTGAACATACAGATTTTGTGCATTGCACAAAATCAGACCATCCATAAGATCTCTCATCTTTAGAGCTGCTATTGTTTGTACAGCGCCCACATGATCAAAATGATCTGCCTGCAAAGCACTGCTATAGGGATTCCTTTTCTGTATTTTATACAATTGCGTTCCGGTCACACAACTTCGTTCAAAGATGAATAATTACGGGAATAATTGTTTTAGTCTTCCACCGAAATAGCTTCAGTTTTTCCTATCTATATTTCAGATGCCCTCAAAAATTCTGCTGGAAATATTCCGGTAACGTCAATGGGGTCTGACATGCTTTTTCATAAGCATGATCAAGTTGGCTTTGTGAATGCCTGCGTCCACGTACTTCAATCTACAATCATTCTAGTCAATGAATGGATGTTCATCTGCAGTCCCCAATAAAAACTCCACTGTCACAAGCTCACTCTTCATCAGGAAAGCGTATCGTTATCACAGCCGGGATTGGAACCGCTGTAATACTGTCATGTGTAACGGTATTGTCCACTGCGCAATTCCACTAACGCTGATTCAAACGGCCAAGTTAATGGAACTATATTCCAAGCCCGAAAGAACGCCACGAGAGGTGGTCGATTTGGGTCAAATTTATATGTTGCTACTGACAACAGTAATAATAAAAGCACTGTCTTATTTCGAATATTAATCAACCAGATACTTCAGTTTCATAGCAGAGTAAGAGTTCAAAAATGATCAACCAAAAACGACCTGGCAAACTGACCACCAGCCAACGGGATATTAGCTCGTTAAAATAATTAAGTATAAATGAAGGTGAGCGCGTGTAAACAAGAATAAACAAAAAGTTTCATCAATTGCACAGTACTAGTAACTGAAGGAAATAAACAACGACACATACAGTGCGTGCAGCCACGGTACAATTTTCAACATAATTGAACACATTGTACGCAGCAAAAGGGGAAATAGAGCAAACTTGGGATCTGTTTTCCGTAAATAAACAAAGCATGTTTTGTAAGTTCACTATCAAACATCACACCAATTACAGAACGACCAACGTGAGCAATAAACGTCAACAAATCCAGTATATCCGATTTCAACCTGTAACTTCAATCTGATGAAAAGTCTTAATTGCGAGACCTTCGGTTGAAACTAACACGAAAGTTACTGTCTCCCTTCGAGATGATCGGCCTGTTCATCACTGTCCACATGCAAACTTGTCTGAGTATCTGCAAGTGTTAATTCAGTAATGTCAAGTGTGAATTCAATGAGTCAATGGTCAAAGAGGTTGCTTTATGAAAGCTTGGCTGGAGTAAAAATCCTGACCGTGAAAGGAATACACACTACTAACAAACTTTGATAGAAGCAAAACTCGAGTCCATTGCTTCATTTTTAGCAAGCAGTTATCTGATAAGTCTATCTGAAAATGAAATGTGTGGTCAGTGGTGAATCATATAAAAGTAATCTTATTGAAGTTATCAAGTTATGTGACAATAATACATACAATTATAAAGGGTTGGTATTATTTCTACATTCAGATGTTTCATTGGAGTGCTGACGTCACACTTAAGGCAAGTCTCATCCGTGAACTCAATTTAATATTTATGTGCTTTCATAACTACAATTACTTTTGGGGCAGTATACAGAATTAAGACAGTAGCAAGCCAAACTTAATTTCAAGTGAGTTTACCTTTGAGGATCAGTTTGTTTTGTCTACGGTGAGCAGATCTGATTAATAAGGACTGAGCTCATATCCAGAAAGGGCTGCCGGATCAGATCACGTTAGGTCTACCCTTTATAATGAGTTCAGACATGGAAGAAAGTCATCACAACCGAGTGTTAGTAAGAGTGCAAACAATACGGCCTGGAATGGTTTACTATTAAACATTGAGAAGGACCTGTTTTATATTAAACTTGTCGTTTAAGTTGACCTAACTATTTACGTGTCTTGTCACTAGTTTCTTACGCATTAGGGTCTTTAATTTCACAGTTCAGAGTCACGTGAACTGCAGTTACAAAATCTTCATGCACTAAGTAGGCATTGGGATAGACTTATATGCTTAACTGGCCTTAACACAGTGTGTATACGGCTGAATAGACTAAGGCAATTTGGGAAGGTTTCGATTTATAACCAAGAAACTCATTGTTTTCTGTTTACTAGTTTTGTCTTCGTACAGACTGACTGGTTGTGCACAGGCGTGTGTTTTCCTTCTGTTGCGCTGAAAAGTTTACAAGGAGAAGTCTTGCCTGCATCAGTTATTCAGGAAGTCTACCTCCTTGCAATCGGTGTCAGCTGTGATTTCTTCGCGGTGACATCTGTTACAAGTGGCTTTGCTCAGTAGTCACAAGTTCTGCGCTAAAAAGTTTCCCATAAATTGTTTCTTCTATAAAGGAAGCTGATAATTCCGAAACTCAATATCGGAAGTTGAAATTTTTAGGGAAGAGGAACGCATATGAATTAGAGAATATTCGTTGCTTACAACAAGGTGAGTTGTTCCAAGTATCCGCGACAGTTTCTTCAGTGGGCACCACCCAACGAGACTATTTTCAGTCAAGGCAACTTCGGTAACCTGAACTGAATCATCGGCCAAATTCGCTCGAAGTAGTGTTTGATTGGATGCAGCCGAGTCGGCCAGTTTGGTACCGACTACGCAGGTGCATATGATATCCATTGTCTGCTCAAAATTACTTAAACGTCCCGCTGGGAAATAGTGAAACTGAACTGGTTAGAATAGTCCTAATTGATACGTGACCGTGTGGGGTGCAAGAACTAAACTAGCTTCCTGTAAGAAAACAAATTAGGGTGTTGTAATCTGTTTACAGGTCGCCAGAATGTACTGCCGGACTGTTTCCGGTCGAATGATGGTAGTGCTGTAGACAGTTGAGAATGCTTTGGTGGTTTCTATGCGATGGCTGGTGTTGGTGAGAAGCTCGAAAACACCGACCGGTGTCTTTCTAAGCTAGGTGCTCTTTCGGCCAGCGGGAAGGTGTGGTGGAAGAAATGCCAAGAGATGAACGTGGCGATTTCAGTACATACGTAGGATAAACAATATGTAACCAACCAATAAAGAAGCAGTTCAGCCTTACACATGGAACCAAAAATATGATATTTCTGACACAATTCCCCAGAAGCTCGGAAAAAGTAAGCCCATACATGCTGATACTGTATGGATTGTTGTCCTTAGGGTTCACTTTTGTTGCTCACGCAGTTAGGAGTGTCAACCGGGATTGGGTTTCAAATCGAGTACTTCTACACCCGAACGTTCCAGCTGAATTTCTCATTTGATGGCAACGTTTGGAAAACCTAAATCGCAGTTGGTCAGTAGCTGTTATAAATATGGTCAATATTTCGCAGGTGACAATGATCCGACAACTTGTAAGTACCTAGATGTCCTGAGAATTTTGGTATACAAGTGATGAAAACCTACCCCTTCAACCAGCCAAAGTGAGAGGTATGTGATTCTTACAAACTATTATTTCGTCGATGACATACTACCGGGGGTTTTAGATGCTCGTAAATTCAGGTAGACAGATAACGGGATAGACAAAACGGTGCTTGTCTACAATCAAGTCACCGGTTCTCTAAATCAACTAATGCAGCAGGGTCGTTTCACACAAATTTGGTTTTACCAAACGCAACCAAATTAATCCATTAACCAACATTTTTGCGGACTCCCCAAGATTTATAAAAGCAATTGTTCATTTAAATCGACACTTCATACGTGAAACTCGCCATAACGCGCAACTGTTCAGTGGTTAGCAGACATACTGAAGCCCACAAGGCGGAAATTTTGCCCACACAGCTTCCGTAACACTTTCAAGGTTGCGGATTCCATGAAGAATGTTACTGTTTGAACTGTTATTTGAAGATGGTATTCCTTCTTATCATGGATAGGCAAAATCAGAATGAGAAAAAAACAGAGTAATCATGCAAGTTTACCCAGGTTGTATTCACCTTCACCACTACCCTACATTGTTACTGTTGTCAGTGGCAACCTGTTCACCGAGCAGTGCACTTCTCTAACAGTGTCTTTTATCGGCTGGCTAACATCACCAGTTAGAAATTGCATGAAGCCACCCCGGCATCTTATGTTTAAACTCAATACTCACAACATCCAGATCGCAAGCCGAAATTATTTCTTACCGATGTCGAATTGGATACCCTGCTCTTGTTCTGAAGAAAACGACTGTATCCATCTTATCTCTTCCCAAAATGCATACTTAGTCTACTTTCCGCCTATTCTCACTTATTTTTGTCTCAACTTTTACATGCTACTCACTTGTTGTAGGTAAGCGTAAATTAACTGGTTATTCGTTCACCACCGTCTTTTTGTGCTGTAAACTTCGGCAGGTGTCAATTAGAGGAAGTAAGGGGCAGAATACTCTTCATGTGAACAGAGATACAGATCAGCAAAAATATTTCAGACTGTTTCCAATGAAATAATGTTTTCTGAAGGCTGATTAATTTTTACTAGGTTGCTTTTGCTGATTTCTCTATCAGTCAAAAAATGTACAAGAGAGTTTAGAACGGCAAGGCTGGAGCAAAGTTCATATAAATATACATGTCTTTCAATTTTAACTAGCTGCAGTTTAACGTGCACCGGCCTGCAGTTCTGGATGAAACACTTAGATAACCTTCGTTGGATACAACTTAACATTTAACTTTATGCTAAAGTGGATCAGAAGTCGTAATGAGAAAACGGCGAGTATGTAACAGGAAAAGGCGCTAGGCAGACGGACGTGAGAGAACCTTAAGCACAACGGCACGACAGCCGCCAAAGAGGACAAATGTCAGCAGAAGCTTCCGTTGACCTTCAGAATTCAAACAATCGTCGGACTGGTTGGGCGACGTTCTCAATGTCAATGGCAAAACCCGTTAATCTAGTGTATACAGCCTACGGTAGTTAGGATGGCGCAGACTCATCGTACAGCCACAAGTAAAGCTGCAATACACATGCCAACTGATTAATCCTGATTTTGTTTGTTTCTAGTATATTTACGTTCAAAAGGTAAGGTGAACAGTTACGGTGGTTCCAGTAAGGCTAGTCCCACGTCGCAAGGAGTCTCGGATTTTGGGGACGTCGGAGGTAACTTTAGTAGACCACCCCACTTTTGTGATCACCGTAAACGATTACAATATGTAAAACTTTATCTTTCGGATGGCCAGTTCTATGCTCGTTTGCTAACATCCAGTCGGTGACCTGCTGGTGAAGAATATTGTGTTAAGAATTCCTTACATGCTGTTGAAACTACCAGTTTTATGTCCCGTGGAATTATTATGCCGAGAGGATTCCAGAACTATGGCACGTAACCGAGATCAAGCAGTTTAGCCCTTTGAAGTCAGCATCCATTATTTTAAGACTGATAGAAAGCTCTTAGAAACTTATATCAACGGGCTGTTTCGTTCCGGATGGACAATGTTAGAACCGTGTAAGACTGAGATATATTTTCCTAATTCGAATACTTGAAGCTTTCCATACAAACATCTCACGAGCTCCGTAAGTTCGCGTAATGTGGGCTTTAACTGGTATCAACCAACAGTTATTTGTTTGTGATTCCCTATAGTTTCATGTCGTCCCAACCGTCTCACTACAATCGCACTACGTTGTTTCTGGGACTTTGTTATGTATTCCATGAACAACCCCACCTGCCACATTCCAACAACTTCAATTTGATGCAATTCAAATTAGCTCACCATTATCCACGGATTTGAGCCTGGTCAGGTGAATTGGTTGCCGGATGACTTAGAGTGCTCAACAAAAGTCGCGCCCTTCACTATTGTCAAAAAGTCAGCAAAATCAAGGCACAAAAGCAGAACACAGGCAATCAGTGCGCTCATATACCCTTGCGGCGAGTTGAGATCAAGACCGATAATGCCTGGTAGTCAAACGTTTGTAGTTGTCCGTCCGTTCATAAATCTCTGCAACTCACGTTCCAGCTAGACTCCACGCGGTTGGGAGTTGAAGTTGAATAAAACCGTTCTGCATGTGGTTTGCTAACATCGAGTATGTCTAGATGAACCCGGTCCACTTCGGGTTACCGATCGGCTTCAACTTTAGAAACATGGGTTAGAACTAACATTTATGTGGTACTTGATCATCTTGATAGCTGACATGGCATACGTATTGTTGGCCACATTCAACGACTTCACTATCAGAGATGTTTGGTAAAGACGAAATCAAAGATTTCATTGAGGCTGGTAGTTATAAATCATCTGGTTTTGGCCAAAGTGAGAACATCTGTTCTGTATACAGAACTCCTTCTTTACATCGTCAGACAATGTTTCAGTTGCGGTGTCTACTGATGCTTACTGACCAAATGCAATTGGAATTCCTGCTACAGAGGAAATTCACACACTACTGGAACTTCAGTATGATGTACTCGTTTCCATTGTCCGTTTCAGTACGTTAGTGAATTTCGTTTAATTGTAATGACTGTAAACTAGTGCCACACAGACCACTTCTTTAACCTCAAACTGCCAAGGAGTTGAACAGATGTGATAACGGAATATTATAAAGTGGAATATTGTGAATGACAAGATGTACCGGGATGACCATTGACGTCTTTGCTTTCCTCCGATGTCAAACAAACCGTAACTGTGTATTTCGATTTTTGATCACTGACTGCCATCATTCTACTCCAATTTTTTACAACTGAAGTAAAAACAACTTTCTGCAAAGTTATATTTTTACTCGCTCACAAATTAAACGACTGGTCTAGTCAAACTAATGTCAACCAGCGCGCCTACTATTAGTCAGCGAAAAAGCAGAACGGTCGCTTACTTATTCCAGAAAATAGTGTATAGTAAACCACTCACTCAGGTCAACCGAACCGAACATGCGTACAGGAAGAACTGTTTTTCTCACAGCGCATCACGAATCCGGCCGCTTGAGTAAATAATGCGCCCCACTTTCGTCGCAGCTCCGATCGGCGACCTAATGCATGCCTGCTTCACATAGTGTAAGTCTTCATCTCTCTCAAATCCAGTTTATGGTGGGATTTGCACGTTGACTCATGTGGGCAAACCGAGGTTAGTCCAATCGACCAGATCTTCACTATTGTCTCAGTGCCATTCCTGGGTTAATAAAATAGTCTGACTGAGGGTCGGGTGGGCAAACGATACAGTGCGTTCGGGAGGCGATAGCGCGTGCGCTTTTATTGCATGTTGTGGTGGGTGAGTAGAATCCAAAAGATTGACATGAAAGTCCATGGGATTAAGAACGAAAGGCATATAAAAGATATTCTTTTGGAGGTCGGTAGAAGTCCGAGCAACCATACAGCTCAGAATGTCCCACAAGCTCAGTTATCAAAACCATCACCTGAATGCTGGTTTGGACCGCATTGTACAAACCAAGAATAGAGAAACTCCCTCATGATTCTGAGTTTCCCCTCTACATAAATGCGTAAATTTCCTTGTTGCACCTTATATCTGGCATCAGCTTCAAGTGATTTGTGATCTGTACACTAGTCGCATGCTTTAAACTCTATGTTAATTACAAGGTTTATAGTTTCATAGTACCTTACGCTCAAGTGTATGAGCACGGCTTTACATGAAACCACACAAATGACTGACTGGACCGTAAATGAACTGTATTCTTACATAGCCTCATTACTCGTATGCATACATACGTTATCCGCTGGACAGAAATCTAAAAGGGTCAAAGACGAAATCTCTGATTTCATATTGCTGACCTCAAATCAACGAGCTGTGAACTCCAGCATCACTTTCTGACGTGTATACACCTAGGTTATATGAGACTATCCTCCCGGAAATCAGATCAGGTTTGTTTCCACTAGTTGCGCATGCTTGTATTACTCATTTCTACTAACTATGATGTCTCATCCACCGATTTCTTAGGTTTATTAGGCTAAAGGCTGAATGATAAATCGTTATGAAATAGAAATATGTCATTCACATGCGACTGGCTTTTATTAGCGCATGTTGGTAGGGGTAGTTTAGCAATGTTGAGCTCAAAGGACGATGTGTTTCAACAGACTGTTGGATGAATGAATTATCAAAACACCAGAATGACGAAGGGCAAAATATGGTTGTTAGAAATCTATAGAAGTGAATTTATCTCTACTAAATGATAGCTCTTTATAAAACTTTTGCTGCAGGTAGTTGTTCAAGAAGAATATTCAGTAAGAAGAAGGTCAAGTACTACAATCGATAGGAGCCAAGCGTTTCGCGTATGAATCTACGCTGCATACTTTGTAGCCAACCATGGCCTTTACACCTTCATGGTGATTGAATAGCTATGGTTCGAAGTCTAGGCGCCCTAGATTTGTAAGCGTTCCAGCAGATACCAAAACATATCACGACTTAACGGTGTAGTGCGATATTAACAAAGGTACAAAAAACGATGGGGTTAAGTTCACAATTTTTTCCCAAAGCAGTTCAAACAGACGCAGCTGAATGTCCTCTCTTCTGGAGTGAAGTCACGAACATCACCAATAGACGTCAATAAGTTGAATGCTCAATTTAGACTTGAGTATACAAATTGACAACTGAAGGATTTGCCGCCCGCATCTTCTGATGAAACCGGTTGATTCTGTGCAAAATTGGTGGATATTTCTAATCAAACTGAATCACCACCTACTCCTCAGTATTGCTATCCCAAGCCGAAACACTATCAGGCCTCCAAAAATCTGAGAGAAGTGCGGTACCTGTTGTTTCTAACGCTAGTTAAGAACTCTGGTGTTGTCATTGTGAGGGAGAAAGATTAGATGACGTAAATGAACACCAATTTGAAGGATCAGCGAAACCTGAAGGTAAACAGACCAAGTGAAACTAACGTATTATTTGAAAAACAAATAATGGGAGAAATTCAGACACTGGTGTTGCGCAGTCATATCTGTGGAAATCAATGCAGACACATGGAACTAATCGGTACGCAAACGCCAAGACTGAGGAATGCACCAAACTACGTGAGGATGGAGCACTTCTGTGTCTAATGTTGTGCAGGATTAATTCAGCTTCTGGTAAATTTGTTTGTTGTCTACTTCATATTTTGGATCCTATCCGCAGGTTATTATCATCGACTGTCTAAAGGATATTTTGAAACTAATAGGTAAATTAGAAAGCATATCAGTGAGTTCACATGTTATGTATTCGAGTGAAGTTAATGCCATTTTCACAAATGCACCTATTCGTGATACAGTTGAATTTGTATGTGGTTTTATTTTTAACCAGAAATGTGATATAGGTATTCCACTTGAGTATTTCACAGATCTCATCTGCTGTGAACAGAAAATATCAGATTTATCCTTAAGAGACTTGTTTACAAACAGACGGAGTGAGTGCGAGTATTTCATTAGGCCAACATGCGCTGATATCTTCTTAGGAATGAGTGAATGACAAATCCTAGATAATATTGCTAAACCCTTCTTGCATACACTGTATGCTGATGATTTTTTTTCACCAAGGTTGACTGTTTTGGTTTGTTCTTCAAATTATTCAATCCGTTCAGCAGAGCCTATCTTGGTCTCACTAAGGTCAATCATACGGCAGTTTAGCTTTTTTTAGGTGTAATCATTACTAAGCTTTATAATAAAACGTAGCGGTGATATTAAGCAACCTGAGACTTGTAATATACTCATTTTGGTTTTGTCTCCATGGCATGCAAGTATGATTTTCTCAACACCCTGTTTCCTAGAGCAAGGCCTATTTGCATCCATGGTAAGATCCAAGTAGAAAAAAATTGCTAAGAAAAACGTTACTAGAAAAAGGATATCTTGAAAAGTTCACAGAAGCTGACTAATTGCAGTGAACCAGTTCAAATGGTTCATTTTCAACTCAGATATTAACCGGCAAACGACACAATAAATCAACTAAAGTCTGTCCTAACAAGTACATAAGTAACTGTTCATTTATGTTTCGTTCAAACCACCACACAGCCAATTCTACATGACCACAAGCGGAGTTTGTTGTGATGACGTTTACATGGGCAGGATAAACTGGAAACCATCGCAAACCGAAGCATATAATGTCTCAAACTGATTAAAACAACTGACCACACAAAAGTTGAGTCGGTGACCTCTTTGCCTGAAATCCCACATTGTCTACTGCTGGACACTTCACGACAACGAGTCAATAAATTGGCTCACTTAGGTCATTCAAAATATTACGCAATCGGAGACCGAAGTTACTAGCAGTTAACAGAACTTATCAACCGTTGTTGCCTGCGTAAATGTGGCTGAAGCTACCTAACAGATTACCTTGGCGTTGATGACATATTTGGTGTGAATGTATGCGAACAGATTCCCTGTCTCTCACCATCTGTTTGTCGTATATAACCCGAATGTTTTATACTTTCGACTGACAACAGTAGATGAAATGTTAACTTATCGCAGCCTATGTTTGTGCATTTTTCCTAAGAAAAATCCTGGTTTACTCTGAACCACCGGGAATGGAAAAATGTCGGTCATTCATTTTACGTATCCCATTACCCAACGTGATGGACATTTTCTACATTCGTGGAGACAGTACGAATAAGGTGAAAATTAGACCCCTGCTTTGTTTCAACCAGCTAACATCAAACAATCTCACTGAATTTGAGAAAGTCACAGCCAGCGGACCAAAATTATTTTGGGACACCGGAATGACCGCTGTAGTGCGAACGCTGTGTTGGTCTGCGCACCGATTAGGCGTGAACCCCACTGACTGCGGTCGATTGCTGAGGATGGGACTAGATCAATTTGGACAGCTGCTCAATCTAACGATACTAGAGGGGTTCTGAATCAGACGTAGACGAAAGTATCCCCCTTGTTGAGTGGAAGCATGCACGAGAAGTTAAAGAGGTGGCTGCACAACTTGGTGAAAATCTAAAGAACTGATTATAAAGTAGGTTTATTCGTAAAAGGTTGGTGATTGATATCAATTGTTTCTTCAACCGTAGTTGATGTTCTGATCTTGAGGGTGTGACCAACTGATAGAGGTAATATCACGTTGATCAGTAGAAAGCTTCTCTTAGCCAAATACGCTCACATAAATTGAGCTTCTCGAGACACTTCACCTTATTCTGTTGCTTTTTCTGTTGTAGTAGACAACTTCTCCAGCCTGTTGCAATCTTGTAGTGAACAGATGAAGAGAATGTGAAACTGATTTATCACTAACAACGGAAGCTTTCGAGTTATCTTTGAACTGCCTGCTTTAAGTCGTGCGTTATTCCTGATATCATTTTGCCTTCACCTTCCTCCAAAGTTTTGTAACTGCTTTGTGGAGCTGTTCAAGGTAGGATTACTTGGCTAATTTTTGATGGATAGTTAACTGGTTAGATCCTTCTAACCACTAGGTAGGTTCAAGACAATTCATGCAAGTTTGTCTCGTACAATAGTTTATTCCTCCACTATTCCAAATGCAACATTTTGCTGAACTGCAAAGTGGTCGCCCAGGGACTGTGGCAGCTCAGTTTTGGACGAACAAAGTCATTGCAAAACACTGTTTGTTACAAATTTGCGGTAATTTTCTCTCCACACCGCCAAACTAGTTGACACTTTCAAACATTTCGCTAGCTTACCAACCGTTCATTATTTGACGTGAGCACCTGATTCAAACTTCAAGCTTATATTTGGAACTGTGGAAGACGTAGAATCGATGAGTTCTGATTTTCATCCAACAAGTGGAAGTATATTAGGACGAATTTGAAAGGTGATGAAGGCAAGTGATCGAAATAAAAGAAAGCGTATTAAAGGGTGTAAACAGATTATTTCAGGACAATTGCTGGAGTATTCAGTTCGTTATGAGCTGGGAAGGAGGAAAGATATCAGTAACAAACAGGCTTTATTTGAGTGCAAGGGACCAGATTTGATCCCATATGTATGTCAGACATTCAAGGAATGACAAGCTCACATAGTCACTTTACTAACAATGGATTCAACTGTGTGTTGGATGCTGCAAGAAGACGAGGAAAACATTAAATGTGACACCTTACTGGCTTTGTGAACAAAATGTCAGTTTAGCAAGTTTTCCAAGCCAGCAGTAGCTCCTAATCAAATAACGTATGAACCATCACTAAAAGCCGCAATGTAAGCGAGTTTAAGCGACATGAAATTTAGAAAACCTGACGTTTTCGTCGACCTTATGATCGATGAAGTGAGCGCAAGAGGCGTTACAAAATTTTCGGCATAATTATAATCTATCCGACTCTAAGGTTTCAAACTGCCTCTTTTGTTACTCAACCTAAGGAACCTGTTTTCTTACAATTTTGTAGATCCTCAGTAATATCAGAACATTTTTTTTGTTTTCGTTTTGTGTTTACCACTGTGACTACAGACACTATTTCATAGAAACACATATTCGTCACTGAACTTATAATGCTCACGTAGTTTACGTCACGGGAAATCCACCAGCGCTCGTTGAATATGTAAGAGGTGTACTATACTTCATGCATCGTAGTAAAACGTTTGTCTTTTACCTTACATCACAGGTGTGCGTCACTGATGATAAGTCAAAGTCAGGGTGGCCGTTGGTGATCATCTCTAATAAAACCATCAATCGTGCGGAAGTGTTCATAGGAAAGAGTCGGCGTGCAATTGTGCGTGAGATGGTAAACGCTGGGCATTGGCTCCGAGTCGGAGAAACGTCGGAAGGGGACAGCATGTGAAAAGACAACTTAAATTCGTTCGCCAAAAGTGAGCCAACTGAGTAGTATTCACCAAAATAAATTATGCTTCCGGATACTATGCACCTCAGACTGGTCAAAGTTTCACACAAAACAGTGATCATAACAGATTTTTCTGTTGTTCTTATGGTTACCTGTCATTGATCGAGATCTAGTAGATAGATATTGTCTCGGTCGGCAAATAATCATACAAATTTGAAATTGTTTTGGCAGATTAATTTGTTTTTCACTTACTTTATTTGGGTCCAAACAAATTTTAACCGTTACCGGCGGGTACTTGGACATCAGATCCGTCGTACTTATGTAATGCCTGCGCAATCGTCACAAGAAACAATGAGCCACCCGATTGTGTGGTCTAAATTTAAGCAATTACGGTGCACTAAACCACCACAAATTTCTTTAATGAAACCTCGGTATTCAATTTAAATGCACGTCTATTCTGATGCTTCTCGCACCTCACATATTTATGGTACAATGTTCAGCCCGATCAGGTTTTCTGATGTTTGAATGACATCTGTCGTTTTGAAAGAAATAATATTGTTCTATTTAGAAGATTTGTTGTTGAGGTCTTATACTTCATTCTCAGGTTTACAGAACCTAGCACGAAGAAGTGCTGATGGTCAAATTCATTCTGAAGAACTGTCAAAATTCGTCCGATATCTTGGTTTGCTTCCACTTACTATCGTCTCTGTTTGTTGCAGGAATTGCGAATTTTCGGACACCTCTGCATTCTAACTGTTTTAACTGAGTGTGTAAAATTGAGCTTTTTTTTACGAACTTACAGACGGATGCTTACTCAAGGTTTGTTTCTGGAAACCGTTTGTATTCAATCCAGAAAAATCAATTTTTCTAGTGAGGTGGTCTAACTAGTTCTAATCTACCCTATAGGAAATTAGCAGAAGATGATTTTAACGTTTTCAGTCCGAGCTCAGTAAATATAACAGTCCCGTATCCTCATGTTTGCTAAGCTGAATTTCAGTATGATCAATATTTGTCAAAGTAAATAGCGAGGTCCACCACTGCCAACGTTGACATTCCCCCGACCGTTTCACGTGGTCGGCTGGAATACTACTGAAAGCTGGACTAATCCCAAGGTTATGAGTGACCAGTGCGACATTTTGGCTAGTACAAGCTGAACGTCACTCAGAGTCGGTTGCGACAATTGCTTTTACATAGATCTCTCAGTTATCGCTTTTGAAAAGAAGCATCATACTCGAGTTTTGCTCTGTGAGTGAGGGTTCACATTAGGTATTTCGGTGGTGTTTAATGTGTGGTCAGTGGTGCACTGGTCAGCACGGCTGCTCTATGAAAACGGGACCGATGTTCATATCCCAGCAGTAGTAAAGATATGTATTACCTGCGAGCTGTAACGAGTGAAACTCCAGCCTAAAGATTTTTTTGAAGGGGCTGACTGAAAATTCTGTGGGAACGAGGGAGCTTCAGTAAGTTATGGGTACTGCTCAGCTTATGGTAGCTAAGTATTTAAGCATCATAACTTACGGCTAGTTGCGTAACTGTTTTAATTCCCTGTTCGATATTTCACTGAATCGAATACATAACCAGAAGATGAAGCAAGGCTTGACTCCCTCCAATACAACGTGAATCCTGTCACCATTGTCGTTTTACAGTTATGGAAACTACGTATGTAATATATATATATATATATATATATATATATATATAATTGAACCTAAAGTTAAATTGCGCGGCAAGCAAATTGTGTGTGATTTCGGTTTAATTTTACGCTTTTCTGCTCGGTTTTGAATCTAGAAGTCTCACTTTTTGAACCTTCATACAAAAACCTAAACTACGTTATTTGGCATTATGGATTCCATTATTAAACGCGTACACATAAAATGTACAGAGAAAACAATAAGCTGAATGTGAAATAAATAAAGGGTCAATTTGTAAATACAGGCTGTGAATAACAAGATAAAGTGTCTAATGATATGTCGGCTTTCCACCATTCTCCGTTGAAAGTATGATAACTTTAACGTCATTTTCCTTCCACACCATAAAAACAGTTTTCAGCTCATTTCTGTCCACCAGTTTGTGTACAATTTTTCTATGAGAACCCTCAATAGGTTGTCCATTACAGTCTTATCAAGACTGCGCATGGGTTAATTCAATTCAAACGTGAGTTGGTCTGAGTGTAGATATGTGTGAAGATATGGAAAGATGCATTATTTTCTCATTGCGCATTCAAAAAACGGCAGATAACCTTTGATGATGTTGACGTATGACAGTGGCGTCTGCTTACAATTCAGTATGAGGAGAACACTGCCTAAACGTCAGAGACACCTTGTTACCTACATTTTTCCGGAAGTCACTACAGTAGTGCAAGCACTATTCAGTACCTTCCAGGTTGAATTAGATTTTGTTACTGAGACTAACAATAGTTACTCCGCAAGTTTTAAACGATGTTCTCTATCGGATTCCGTCAGTAGCATTAAACGAGTCACTTAATGATACCTCAGACATAGAAGTTCATTTATTATCTGCTACATTCTCTTTCTTGCGACTTGAGTTATAAGTTGCGAAGTAACTGATAAATTATACGTGGAGAATCCCGAACAAGTTTTGTACGGTCTCACTTGTGTAGTGAACACCTTTTTTTTGGTGCTGTATATAAACCTCTGCAATAAGTAGGAAACACCCCTTTTTATGTCAGTATCCTTGTTAACCAGCCGGTATCAACTGATGCCAGAATAAAACAAAAAACCGAAGTAAAACAGCAACAGCGAAACTGCTAGTCCACTTTGGGAAGCTTTTCATCCGATGCGGATTACCAAAAGCGCTTTCTTCATTTATCTCAAGAGTCTCTGTACATGTTGTTGAATATGAATTCAAGAAGAATCTCGTTCGTTTACCGTCAGCCACGTCCAAGAGCGACCTCTAATTAGACATACTTACAAGAATCTAATCACAGTTGTATACCTTTTGGACATACATGTTGCAGAGGTTTACAATTTGGTCTAAATCGTGGTTATTGACTGCTTAGTTGAGCTTGCACAACTCTCGAGGTAGAAAGTAGATTTTCGAGGCACTTTTCTTGTGTATGGAGGCGTTTACTTGTTGTAAAATTTCTTATATCGATTCGGCCGAGAAACTGAATTGACTTGACATAATAATTGACAGCAACCGCCCCTAGTATGTCGATACAATATCCGGACTTCTGGTTCCTATTCAGTGTAGCCACCACATTGACGCACACAGCGACGAATGTGTCGCAAACCGTTAGCGATCGTCTTTCGCCGGATTCATTTTTAACTCTGTTTATTTTCTTCCTAGGACTATGCTAATGTCTCAGTCTTCCAGATCAGATTTATGATCTTCCCTGAATGGAACAGATTCAAACAGAAACGTCCAAGTGTGATGGGACTGTGTGCATGTGAAACTAAGTTGTAGTTGTTCGTGGTTAAGGAACGTGGTTTTCTCATTACTTGGCAATCAAACCAATAGCAACAAAGCGTCCTTTGAAGGACCTTTGTTTAGATGTTTAGTACACACCATTTTCAATGTCAAAGAACCTTTCACTAGAATAGATGCCGGTCGATAGAATCTTCATTTTCATTGCCTGAAATTGAGGATCGTCTTCTTTCGCTGCTGTTTGCCTGCTGAATTAAATCAGTTACGGAAACCATGACCGCTTGATCCGCCTAATGACCTCCCGCATACGCAAGTTAATTGGCCTGAGAGCCAACTTCCGGTCTCTCCCAGTTAACTCAGGTTTGAATCTCTCACCTGTGCATTGTCCAGTTTAAATGACCGTGTCCGTCTCAAACGACCATGACAATTCATCTGCCTTCATTTTCAGTCTACTAGAACGGATCCAACACACTACAGCATATTGCAGGACAAAACAACGGACCCGAGAGCAGATAACATAGGTTAGGTGGACCCGGGTGTGATGTGGAAAAGGCGCGGCTTTCAGTCCCAGTTCACTCTGATCCTAAATACACAGTGGATAAGAGTTGGCGCACCTATACACAAATTCTGTTATGGTTGTTACTGCTTGTTCTTTGGCACCGGTTTAGTACGTGGTGGTAATTCACTGAGCACACTCACCTCAGTATTGGTGATCACTAACCACCAACATCTGGTTATCGGTCGTAGTGTGGTGGAAGTCTGATTAGTCGCAGTATCGCCACAGTAAGCTGCATGGAAGAGTACGTGCTGGAAGATACCGAGGTGAGCGATTTAACCATCAGATGGACATTAACAGTATGTAACTGAATGACAATTCCGTCCACTAACATGTTATTGCCAAGCCACTAGAGGGGACCTAGTAAGTCCTTCTAAATTCGGATTACAAAATATACTGCAAGAACATGCGCGAATAACGAAACTGCCTTGCAACAAGATTACAGGTCCCATCAGGACGAATTCGTACCTAGCGCACCATGCATTTTTGACCAGTGGCATGCACCACTGAAAAGAGAGTGTCCATTCTTTTGGAGCGGTGATATGTAAAGTTGTTACGTGTGTAACTTACTCATTCGAAGAATGAATGATATTCGGCGCAGATCATCTCCGTAACCGACAGCGGGAAGCGAGTGCACGTACAAAAATGTGCAGCAAATCAACAACTCCAGCCATGCCTTGTGTCTTGTCAGCTTTGAGCCGATCAGCTAATGTAGACTGTTCGCGACCGGTTTTCCAGAAAGGTTTGAAATAATGACATGTTATGACCCCAGTTACCCGATTGCTTGCAGAAATTTTACACCCTGATGTTACGGTGTTATTATCAGGTGGCCTTAAGCTTATTCAGCTATTTGTATACCTTACAATGGGGCATGTATTAGAACGTTGTTCAGGGCTGTATTAGGTCTGTCAACTCCTTTGGATTGCAATGTTTCTCCCAGTTGTACATTAGACTGAACGAAAAGGATTTCGTTCTCTTCACCCGTTATTTGCATTCCGAACAGCACAATAAAAACTGTACGAATGAAGTGTCAGGTGACCTTTGGTGGTAAGTGGTAAACGTACTCTAACCGTGAGCAAAATATGACGAAAAATTAGAACGATAAGACCGTTTCTGATCGAGTAGACGTGTTGAATAAGGACTTCAGAATACTTTATTGAAGATCGCAAACGTCGCGGAACGCGCAGTGATCACGTATTGATTTCGCATCATTTTCGTATCATTTTCCTTCTATATTTGAAAAATAAAATCTGTTACATCAGTATGTTACATATCTACACATATCGGTGCAAAAATATGCTTGTTACTTAGAAAAGCTCTCAAAATAATGCAAAAGGTCTGTTGCTCACCGTATTCTTACGAACTGTTCCATACGTTTCCAACCGGCAAGAAAGATAAACTACAGAGAAAACCATCACTCTGACTTTTCACTTGTGTTTTTTAATGACAATTAACGCTTATAAACTTTGAATGCTTGAGAAAATGTGATAAATTTTAACCAAACGATGAAAGAGTTGTTGGTAACTGCAGTTGCCGAATAGTTTACGATTTGTAGTGAGCATGTATGTGTGGAATGTAATTCAACTAGTCTATGAATTAAAACATGGGAGTCCCGCATTTTTATTAATTAATCCGTAATGCATAACAACCTTTTCATGAATCTGTTAAGCAGTGGGATTGATTAACTGAGTATTACTCACCCAGGATATCACATGTTGGCCAACTGTTCATCCGATGATGCGCATTATGCTACTCCCTAAACAAGGTGAAATGTATAACAACCGCGAGAAAAACGTTCGTAAGTGGTTTCAGAAGGGTGTAAAAACTTTTTGCAACCATTACCCGTAGGATCTATTTACAGCATTGTGTGTGGGTGTTTTTGGTTTAAGATTGAACCCCAAGCTGAATGCCGAGCATAATAATTTTATTTAGTTGGGCGACGGACCGCTCTTGGATGAAACAGCCAACTACAACATTCAACAAACACCTTAATGGTCAGTCTCCTAGGTGTGTAGAAAACAAACTGCTAACAGTCTGTTTGTGTTCACCGTAGAACCAAATGTTTGCGGTTAACCTCGTAGTTTCTTGTGCTTGTCATATGGAAATGGTGTATTCGGTTTTCAACCGGCTACATTCCTGGTAGAAACAGAAACCCTTTTGTCTACCAGATAATCCGTTCTGCAGACGTGACTTGAGATTCGCGGCTGTTACTGCCACTAATACAACTTTGTGGCACCACACTGATTGCATGGACAGTATTCCACTCGTCATCAGTTTATACCTTCATCAACAAGCATGACAGTTCTACTTCCATTTGGTCGAATAGTCTTCCGATGCGACGTTATCAAACCAAGCCCCCAGCATGACTGGTTCAATTTATTTAGTGCAGATAGTCGACTAGAAAGATGGCCGGTTCGAATCTATCTCAGACTACTGTTGCCTTATAAGAGACATCGGAGTGAGTAAAGAAAGTGGGGTCAGATCAATTGAAGGTCCGTCACACACAATGACAGTGGGGCGTACCCGGAGCGTTACAGAGTCACGCCAGACAATTTACTCCGATTGCTAGCAGATTCTGTGCCTTCGTGCACTTCTTTCAAGCGTACCTCGTCTGCGAAGAGTATATATCCATCAAGAAAAATTAGACAACTAAGTGTCATCGTGATCATGTATAAAATGGTCCTGCTGAGTTCTAACTGTCCTCATCGAAATTGCTCACAGTACTTCCAAAGGACTATGATGTGATGTGAGATAACCAGGGTGGAAGACTTTAGATAACGAAGGTATAAAGAACTAGCTGTGTGCTGACCACCTAAATCACGTGCACAAACTAATTTGGCAACAGTAATGATTTTAGTAAACAGGTGTTTACCAGCAACTTCGAACGGGATCCACCCATGGGCTTGTTAGATGTCAAACGCTGATTATGTAAAAACTTTTGTGAATTTCGTACAAATCAGGGGGTTTCAGCTGACAAGTTTTGTCCACTAACTTCCTGGAACACAGTTTGTAATAATAAGCAAGTCATAATTAAAGACTCCTCAGTAATTCAATGTTAATGTTGATCGGTGGCGTTGATGTATTCAAGCCTGAAGAGGTTGAGAAATCCTGCTTGGGCAGTCAGTTGACGGGGTCATTTGGTTAATTCCATATGTCACCGTTGGTTGGGTGGGTAACTAACCCCAAATGTGAAATTTCTCAGCTTCTGGCGTGGCTTCATAGCTCAGCTGGTAGAGCATTTGCTGCATTTCAGCATGTTGATTCTGTCGCTGGTTCAAATCCAGCCGAAGTCCAGATTTTTTTTACATTTGGGTCTCTTCTAAATTATCAAATCTGCCAAATTACTTATCAGTAATTCAAAGTCATATTTACGTCTTCGACTCACAACAGTCCATTGATCTTGATCACTGTTTCGTCCTATTTGCACCATAGGTTTGGTTACCGAAGGCTGTTCTTTGTTTCAGAAACACCCCCTTTACTTCTGAATTGAAGTTTAACTACAGATACCACGAGGTGTTTGGTTGACCTGTTCGTCGTTAGATTAACTTAGCTTACCTGGTTGGTTCCTCCAACTTTGGAGGGCAACAGTAATTATGATTAACGGTCTACTGACGATTCAAGTACCGGTGCGAACAGATTATGCACACACACAAGCATTCATCTAGTTAGTGAACGAACGACCGTGATAAATTATTGTGTTCGTCGGTTTCTTGAATGGTGGAGTTCGATCGGTTGGTTTGCATCATACGATCGCCTAAGCTTCTTACACGGCATCAGTTAGACCTAAATTTCGGATGTTCAATAATCTGTTATTATATATATGTGACAAACAGGTAAAGTTTCAGCACATTGCAAGCGAACGTTCGAAATAAGTAATCGGTGTATTTTTTTATCATTGGAAGAAGTAACTGCATGGAAATGATAGACTTCACCAGTCCTACCCGAGGAACCATACTTAGTCTTTTAGCCAGTTATATTCTTAATTAATGTGCCCTACTGAGATGGATAGTTTCAGCACAGATGGAACATTTTTCTAGTTTTCAGTACCACTAAAACTCGGTCAATGACTAAATATATTACAGACTAATAAATGGTTTTGAGCTAAGGCATAAACAGTGGTCTCCTGAGTGTAGAACATGTTAATGTACATTCCATCAAGTAGTTTACCGTGCAAAACTCTTCAACGGACATGCTTCTCATGCCTTTTACAGTTAACTTCAAAAGGTACTGGACATAGTTCATCCTAAGGGAAGATTGTTGTCGTCTATAAATATAGTTTGTTATCTATTATTTTTTTATGGGTGGTTGACGTTTCCGAAGCAAAGCATAGACTTTAGGTGCGTTACTAGTCTAGAAACTGATGATGAGGGACGTTACTTCACTCGAGTTTGCACGCCTTTTAATCAGAATATAGTTATATACATTGGACAAGACTGAAAGCTGATCACACCTTTTGTAAGCCCCTGGAGTATTCAGTAAGCCTTTATCGAAAATAATCGCCAACATGTGGTTCTGCTGTTCTTAGAGCTCGCCATTGATGCATATCTTTGTCACGGTAGAGATTTTGAAATCCAGCTAAACCTTCATGAAGCGAACATGTTGCCCACTGTTTTACAGTTAGCACAACCCATTTATTACACGCAAGTGCTCGACCATATTCACTTTTGTATGCTTTGTAAGAATGTGGAACGGAGACAAGAATCTGGTTATGACAAGAGTATGAAGCACTGGCGGGTTCTAACAAAAATGAATCACCAGTCTATTAGTTTTTTGACAATTATGACTGAAAATTCTGTGTGAGTGTGAAAACTGTGAATTTATCAATAAAAACCTTTTTAAATAATAATTCATATGTTAGTACAAATACTTAACTTCCACCTTATGCTCACAGCGTAATCATTCGAATACATTCGGGACAAAACATTACCCGTAGTTTTACTCATTTCAGCTGTTAAGTTGCACACAAATGTGATGCGTTAGGGTCTTCCAAATCTACACAGTGATTGTGAAGAAGGCCACGAATCTACCACAGGAATTAGACGTTGGAAAGAGTCAGCAAACAATACACTTTTTAACATGAGTGTTGAAGAGTACACATTCAAAACCGTGACTCGCAGCATTCCTTAAGACAAGAGACAGAGGTGAGGATTGCACAAAGTAGCTCCAACTGGGAGACTGATAACTTGGCTCGCCAAACCACTTTTCTTTGGTACCGACCGAGCGGTCCTGGTGCAAACCTCGATTGGCTAAACGTTCAGTAATTTCAGGTAGAGCACACCAATTTAACTGGCTTTAGTGTATTGATTACGACCAACTATGAAAATGAAGATTCCTTCAGCGCCATTTCTCTGGCATTCACCAGCACATGGGAGAGGTGACCGGAGCACTTGTTTATGAAATATGATCAACTCTGCTAATCTAACTTTGGTTTGTCAGCGCTTCTTCGTACGTGTCGACATAAAGATGGGACAAACCAAAAAATGGGCGCTCAGCATCACACAATCTTTAACTGCGTTGGCTGTAAACACAGCTTTCCGATCAAAACTGGTCTCAGCCAAATAATTCATGCACATCCTATTGAAAATAGCTGGGAGAAATTCAGGTGCACGAAAATCACAGGGTCTGTCTGGCTTCAGTGGGACTCGGCTCCTGTCCTCAGATTTGCCGACAAACTAATTTCATCGTGTTCCACTCGACGTGAACTCTATCACAAGCTGCTATCGCACTTTCCATGCAGTTCGCTCGAGAGTATCCAGAGACGTCTAAATGTTTTGCATGACATGAAACTTCTGCGCCCAATTCCAACGTAACATCATTTCACAGCTTAACCTACTGTTGAATGTCAAGCTCCCAGCATCAGAACGTTGTGAGTAGTTGAACTGTTTAGTCTGAACAGCGGTAGCCCAAAACTAATTCAACAGGGATGCCTCCATACACAATTAGGAACTCTTATCAATCATCCTTGGTCTAAATTGAGACACTTTTCTTGAAGTACAAGCAAAATCGTTGATAAACATACATTTCTCTAGAACCTTTCCGTACATCTAACTAGCGGTTACTCGACAAGGTGTTCTTGTTGCAGCAGGAACCTACACACCCAGGAAGCAGATAGGGAAAGCCAACCACACAGCCACCCAAACAATACACCATCAAAAAAAGTTGCAGAATTTGCAGTTTGTTCTGAAAGCCAGAGAGTGATTTGCAGGATGAGACGCGACTTCCGAAATAACGCCAACGAATTCTGATTTGAAATAGTTTCGGCTCGGCTGTATGTTGGTGGGAGACCATCTTGTCCGAATTTGACTCCAGACCAGTTATTGGCCAACCCAATCACCAGTAAGCAAGCAATGTGCATCTTGAAGAGCACCGCAAACACCGTTCCAAGTTTCAGTGGGCTATTGCCCGAATATCTGAAGCGCGTGAAAGGTGGTGCCCTGGTTAGATATTTCAACATCTTCCAAATGACCATGGGTTTAACAGTCAACCTGTGCCGCCCTTGAATCACGGTTGTCCCCAAAAAGAACAATCCGTCCTCTCCCAGCCGTCCGACTCATTACCGCATCTTCAACGCTAGTACGCTGTTTCCACTATGCAGTAGCTGACCGTTTGGACAGGCACCTACATTTGTCCACCATCCAAATCCCATTTCTCGATCGAAACAGTTCACTCGAAACGATCTTACCACTTTATTAGCCTCTTCCGAATTCATGCTGAACACCTCCCAGCCTGTGTGTTATTTTTGTTGACGTGTCCAAGGGATCTGATTCTATTTCGCAGAACTCGATCATCAGGTTGGTCCAGGCTTTCAGTGTTCCTCCAGCTCTAATATACTACATTTCTGATTCTTATCGCAAAGCATCCGCCATGCTCCAAGGTTCTGTCCCCTAGTCTGAGTACGGCACTAGATAGCGTGTCCCAATATCACCTCTACTGTTCATCATAGTAGTAGATGAAGTGCTAGCTTTTTCTCTATTGCAGCTTCGGCACCACTTCCATGACACAGCGGCCAGCGGTTCCGCCTACACTGATGATCTGATCCTCCTGGTGGAGAATCCAACGTGTATCTCGGAGAAGCTTGCAGCCTCAACCAGTGCTCTGGAACAATTCGGATTAGAGGTTTACACTCATTTGATCAAGCCCATTGTCATTTATGGTGACTATAAGCACAAAACAACAGCTCTCACTGAGGAACGTACTCAATTCTGCCAGACACTATCTGTTCACTGAGCACCTCAGACATGGCGACCTATGCTGGTACCCCGTTCACCTGGAAATGTAGAGCCTTCATCAGTCCACGACTGCAACTTCGTACACTACTGGATGAAATTACCAAGGATCCTATGAAGCCACGTTAGCACGTATACTTGTTAAGACAGCAAAGATGAAACATTCGCTGGCTTTGAGCCCAGTCCACCGAAACGTACTCAGAGTTATGTTCTGCAAAGTCCGCCGATTTTTTCGACAGTATCTTCGCCAGTCAAAGGCATTTCGACCAGTTACAACCGTACCCCAGTTTACCTGATCTGTCTAGGCTTTCCGAAGTTATTTGCCATCGTCCCCGTTTACTCAAATCACGAGTGGAAGGACTAGTGTCCAGTCCACGTCCAATTCAGAGGAACAAGATCAAGAACGTTTTGTTTGGCTTCATCATAGGAGCAATTGACTACTCGGTATATTCTCAGGGTATGGCGGAAACGAACAGGAAAGAATCTCATGTGGCTTGGATCGGCAAGCTCTATCACGTGCTGGACGATCGTGATCTTCAGGAAGTGTCCTTCTCTCTATTAGCTAGTCGTTGACTGCCTTACCAAGATCTCATTATCTTCATTATCTTCATTCATGCCACCCAGTTTTGATACGGCCTTTTGAGGACTAAATTTCTAGAGTCTTGTGTTGACCGCAGTGACCACCCAATTCACTGTCGCAACGACTGCGGTCACTCTGAAACCCCACACTATCAAAAGTCCAAACACTTAGCGAAAAGACTAAGCAATCTCGGCTGTATTGCTCTCGAGCATTCGCGGATACTAGCAGCAACCTCAATTAGTAAGCCATACATGATCTCGACTGATGACGACGAAGCTGCGTCCTGAGCATCAGTTTGGTGGATGACTGCCAATGCCAGGCTGCTTGGACCTAAAAGACTGGAAACGGCGAGAGTGACTCTCGTAGGATTGACACTCAGTCGGTCCTCGATACTATGGGCTGTCGCGTGAACTCATTTTCTGAAGCTCCTATGATCGTCACACTTCGTGGAATCTTGTATCATTCATTATGTGGTGCCATTCTTTGACTGGAACTGTCAACTATACAGTGTATCACTGATGACCGATTTTCGTTTGGTGACTATTTTGGATTCCATGGAAATGTATCACATATTTAAGCAGAGAACTTGGCGTCCAATGTAATCACATTTTTGACAAATGTCTCCTTATTAACGGACATTTTTTCGTCCCGAAGCGTGAGCCATGATTGTGCCAGCAGTGTCCCGGAGAGCCTTTGCTTGGAAGAGACCAGTTTCTTCTAATTTACTCTTAACACATAATATGAAACACTTCTATTCGATGAATTTGGAGTTACCAACATTTGCTACGCTTATAAAAGGTCTTGTCAACTGTTCAGCACCCTATAGTTTGCAGTCGGCATGTTTGTAACTTCTCATTTTATCATTTATGTGTCATCACTTGTTCTTTTTGAATGAAGTGGTGTAGGTCACCCTCCAGAATAAACGAAAAATAATGGTGCAATCAGAATGGTTGCTGTCGTTTTTTTCTTTTGATTATGCAGCCATCACCAGCAGCAAAATATTCCGTCTCACGAATGACAGCAATTTCCAGTGCATTTCTTTTCATTACTGTGTTTGTCAGAAGTTTTGATCTGGTCGCAATAAACAAGTATCAAATGCGTTAATTTACATTCTCAAAAAAAGGTTCACTTTGGGCCAACAATTTTCTACCATCACTGAATTTGCACAACCATTATGTGTTTAGGGGTGTCTTACGATATCTAACAGTTGATTTGTACCGATTGTGTTTCTTTACGTCGATAGGTGGTACAGATTTACCGTCTTTTAGGGGGACGATACGTTGGAGCTTTCGTTCGAGAGGAAAACTCATCTCCACATGATAACACAATTTCCAGATGAAATGAGTCTAGATTATCCTATATACTTATTTAATGTAATCGCCCTTCGGCCAGCGTATGACTGTGTGAGTGCGTATTATAACTCACTGCTTGGGTGCACACATGTGTGCCACATCTGAAATAAGATCGACTGCTCTTCCGTTTCATCTCTCGGCACTTTGTTTCCGCATAGGATCGATTGAAATGCCTGTGCCTGCGCTGGATTTCGTTCATCGTTCCGACGACAGCTGATAGTTGCTGAATAGTCGTTCTTAAACAAGAATGACATAAGAGTTGTTAGGCGCTAGTGTTGCTTAACTGGACGAACACTAACATCTGATCACTCAACCTATACACTGAATGCGGAAGTTTGACTGTGTGTAGTGAAACACTTCGAAAGTAAACATAGTGTTCATGTGGCGCTCGGGAAAGAGTATTCCTGTTGGCATTCATCTTATCTTTCCCTAAGATAAAGATTTTTGAAAAGGCTGAGGTCAGCTATAAAAGGATGACTCTTTTTGGGTGGGGGGTGATGGTTTCGTTATTAGAGGACAACTGTATTCACATTTCACAAAATAAATAAAGTGCGTCCCCTCACCAGATATATAACCTGACTGTGCCACTCGTCAATCTTAATAGATCCTGATTTTATAAAATCTTACAAGAGTCCTAACTAATGGATATATAAATGTACCGATGTGACGAACAATTGTTTCCGATAATCCTTTCTGAAGTCCATACAGTTACATAGGTTTCATCAAGACGTCATAAGACAAAGTGCTAAAAGCAAGAAGTGACTGTTAACGAATGACGGTAAGGGCTAATACTAGACTACCAAACACAACAATTGGCTATTCCCAGACTGGACGTTGCCTGGATGTTACATCACACGGTCAGGGTCGAATGTCTTTGTGTGGTTAGGCTGGATGTGATTGATCTATGGCCACGGAATTTGCAAGGACTGAAGAAATTTCCTTTGACAGCACATGTTAGGGTTGCATAATCTAATAGCAATAGATTCGGCGGACGCCAGAATGCGCTAACGGACTGTTTTTGGTAGTGGTGGCAACTCTGTAGATAACCCGGGATGCTTTGCTGATGTCTATGCGATGGATGTTGTCAGCTAGATGTGCAACAGTGGCGCTGGTAATTGATTCACGAAAGCAGGTTCCAATCTAAGCTGCATGGTGTTCTTTGCTCCATTTTGACAAGCACCTAGTCGAACGATCAACTTATGCTGCAGTACAATAGCAGCATGAAAATGAATACACAAGCACTGTTTGATCGTGGACTGGTAGCTTGTCTTTCAGGCTCAAGCTTAACATCGACACTGTTTTGAACCAATTTCTTCAGGTTGCCGCTGGTAAGGTACTTCTGACCGTGTGACGTTACATCCAGGCAACGTCCGGTCTGGGAATAGCCAATTATTGTGTTTGGTAGTCTAGTATTAGCCCTTACCGTCATTCGTTAACAGTCACTTCTTGCTTTTAGCACTTTGTCTTATGACGTCTTGATGAAACCTATGTAACTATATGGACTTGAGGAAGGATTATCGGAAACAATTGTTCGTCACGTCGTTAATTCTGATGATATGGGAATGTTCCCCCATTCACTTGGATATACAAATAATGTACTTGTTCGGTTGAATTAAACAAAACATACCGTTCACACTCGAACTCGTCCAACTGATGTAACCGGAACGTGCTTCTAGTCGCTACATAGTTCATGTTACTATCTAGGCTTCTGCTTACCGAATCGTCAGCCTCTTGGGAACAGCTTTATTAATTGTCCACTCTCCATTGCTTCTCGTAAAACTTGTGGTTGATTGAATGGATAAAATATTGGTTTACAACAAGGTGGATGAGGGTTTCAGTCATATTCGGACTTTTCCTAGCTGATGACCTATGGGGTTATAAAAAAACTGGTCGCTACGACGTGTTGATTTCGGAGTGCCCTGCAAAATACGCATATACACCTCATTAGCCTTCAATTCCCACAGGCCCAGCACATGTGCACACATTTTAAAGAGGATCATATTCGTCCAACCACTGGAGTGCACATAAATACTGTGCAATAAAAAGGGAATTTGCTCATAGGCTAGATGTTTATGCGAACCAACTGTAGTCACCATTGTAATGAGAATGTTAATTCTCTTCGTTTTTCTCTCATAGTTTCTTCCCACATTCAATCAGTTGTTGCAAATCATCTGATAAACAGCATCCGATATCGTCACTCCAACTTACAGATAAAAGTGGTTTTAGAGCACTAAGGTGCGATTTTATATGAGAATCGGGTCACACGTAAAAGCCTCCCGTTGAGTATTTCTGTCCGATTATGCCCGGAGGGAAGACTGGAAGTTTATTCAGTAACTCGAAACACTTGCATCTTTTCTAGTTGAACTCCATTCGGACAATCAGTCTTTATAAAAATCCACAAGTTTTCAGCCAGTACGCTGATAATCAGAGCAGAAATGTTCTTGATTGACTCACCAACTTGATACACACTCTGGTTTGACTCGAGTGTATGAATGCTGAACTATATGAGATGGTACTCACTGGTTGGAATTACCATACGGTTAGGTACGCATGGTGAATACAGACTCGGTGAAAGTCAATCATGCAACCTAATTTCGTTTAGAACCATGAGGCTTTTAAACTTAGTGGGCAGATTCAAAATTACTCATCCCAACCACATTGCACTGGGTTATGTAAACGTTGAGATATATTTCTCGTACAGCCCATTACAGGAAATGACAGTAGACAGGAATTTCATTGTTAATTACTTACTAAATGCTGGGATTCCAAGTTGTTTCGATTGATTAAAACGTCTTTTCGTGAGACCTAGTATGGACTGAGTTTTCCGTGCCTTCTGTTTCCTTACCCTGACCGTGTATTAAATATTTTTAACAAAACAAATTAGTGTTGTTTATTTGTCAAATGAAAACGTTTGTTCAGAGAACAACCACCGCGTTGTCTTCAACGAATCTCTCCAACTAACCGTGGACACCGTCAGTTCAATATGCCCGTCAAAAACCTCCGCACAAAACTAGGGTTCTAAGGTGAACTGGGCGTTACTGCGACGGTGAACTTACTGATGGACACGTGCTCTCACGTGTGACCGTGTGCAGGTCTGTTTCAGGTTTGCGTGTCAGTCAATGTCTACACGCAGCGTATTGACTCATACAGACTGCATAAATGTCCTTAAACAAAACACAGTGTCACGGGGATACGACTTATCGACAATAAAAATCACAGTTTCTTTCGGCTGCAATGACTGACATACACGAAGTGCGAGATATCATCAGTGCCAAACATGTTGTTGGCCTATGTTCCGCGAACAGCGATTCCGTTACACCTGTTTATACAGTGTGCGACCGATGCATCTGGTATAATTAGTACATAGTCCATTTTTATGGGTAGCACCGCTCAGTTAAAGACATCCGATGACTGTATGAATATCATAAGACAGTCATCGGTCACCTTGTGAATGGTCTACTCCAGTAAGTTGGCGTTGATGGGCTGAGTGGTACCGAAAACCATCTAAGTAAACAGTCGTAGTGTGGAATATGATAGCAGAAAATAAGCAAAGGACTACCACCGTGTTCCATCTGATGATCTGCTTTATCCTAATGGTGTTAATTACTCAGATCATATTAAAATTTGCAGGTCTCCACGTAGCTTCCACTAATCCGCTACCTACGAAATTTTACTTGCCATTCCGACTTTATCTAGTCAGATCTACTCGATTGCTAATCAAGGTTTGCCAGGCTGCTTCTATTAGCAAATGGTCTTTCTCATGACAGCTTAGACCGGCCAGAGAATTATCTCAAGGGGAGGCTGCCGATAGACTTAACGATAGCTCCCCCTTCACTATGATCAAAAATCACACACAACCGGACTGACAGCGGGCGCCGATTGATTGCAAACCACATGCGCCGTGTCAACGACTACTGCATCCCACCGGATCATCCACGAACTGGTAACAGTGTGGATCAGTCTTCGAACATCCGGCTTACCTGTGTTTGCCAAACCGATGGATTATATGATGACCACATCCGAGCCTAAGTGCAAACGAAGGTTTTCAATCAAAATCTCTCACGTCAAGTGTGAGTTTGTCCGGGTTGCCTTGCTGGACGGTAGTAAGAGGCCACGTGGTGGTAGAAGTCCGAGTGACAGATTGAGCAGGTGTCTGGCTCATGATGACTTTTGTTCATCTTGGCTACTGTTTCAAGAAACCTCAACGAGATGGTGACAAACAGCTGTGTTTACACATATCCGCCATCACTGGTCAACAGAAGTAATAATCACTGCATTGGAAGTGTACAGTATGACCAGTGCATAGCGAGTTTTAGTTTTATGAAAATATTATTGTTAAACGTCGGGTGTGGAGGCACAGTATCTCCTGAAAAACATGGGATAACCATTTGCGATATTGCGAACATGACAATGGTAATGCACTGTCTATAGTCCTAAACGTTCCGACGGCCGTGAACGAAATATGTGTTTACAAAAATGAGACTGAATGCAGAGTAAACAACAATATCAGAATCCTGCTCAAAGCTCATTATCAACTCATGAAAACATAATTGCCCTGTGTATTGGTCTGAATATTCACTTGTTTGATGAGTTTCCAAAGCGAACAAAAAAGTGAGAACACACGATTTTTTTAAACCCGTTTGCGTTAATCGTTGTTGCCAACGTTGCAAGCTATAATAGAATTGTCGTAAAATATCGCACATCGAGGAACTATGAATTACTGGACTAGTTATAAATATAAACTACCTCTTCGATAACAGTATCAACGAACTCGACGCTGCTGTTTGTTCACAGGGTAATTTGGGATAAAAATACAAACAACCACCTTATTAGGAAGAGGAAAATGTGTATAAACGGAGAAAGATACAGAAGTAGCTAGATAGTGGTTAATGAAATGGAGCCTTTTGGGAATCAGAATATCGAAGAAACAGGTACCAAAAATAGTAGCCAATGTTATCAAACTGATATTGTATGCAGCGTTAAAAAGACCAACCAAGTGCAGGAATTACATAAGGTAAACAATCAACAGGATTCTGTGTGTCTGGATTGGATAAAACCGTAATTTGAAGAGAAAAACAAGGTTTCGTGGTGGTCTTATTAATGACACGACAATCACTAACTCTACCCACAACCGAATCTGGGTTCTGTCGAAATAACGAAGTTAGTCCTACTCGAGTGGGCAGAGAACAACATAGACTTGGTCCAAGGGTTCGCTTTGATTTTGTAAAAGAAATTATATAGAAAGTAGTAACATAGTCCATTACAGTGACCTTTTCTACATGTCCGACTGCAGACCTCGATTCGGCTGCAGTTAACGGCACTCAGTATTATGTGGCTCACTGCCACGTTGCATTTGACAATTTTGACCACCTCATTTCTCTCATAGTTTGTGGCAAGACACTTCAAAATCTGTTCATTCATTTTAGTGATTACAAGGTAAGACGTAAGTAATCTCGTTCAGTCAGCTACAAGTTCACTCAATTTGAGCTTGTTTTTTGGTCACGACAACTGATCTGTCGGTAGTAATCAGGTGATTAGCTACTTAAATTTTGCCTTGAGGTTTGATGTCCTTGGTACGTAATCTTTTTTGTGCTGGCCGGTTTTATTTTCAGTGGCTCAAAATAACTTTGCAGGAAAGACAAACTTACCAAGTGAAAGGCTATCCGTCTGGGAAAAATATTTCAAAGTTGATCTGGTGTGAATTAGACTGTTTGAGTGCGGTAAACATCCACACCTTAGTAGGTGACAACACTGCGGTGAAGTCATTCTGATCATAAATAGGCCTAGTGGAATTAATCTTCCTGCTAAGATACTTGTTACCGACGTCGATTAATTCAAGCCTAACCTCAAAATGACGACCAAGATTTCGTTTTCGGCTCCTGTGGAGTCTTCTTTTTCCTAACCCGTCTACTCTTATTGTTTTTGAAGAACTGCTCCGGTTTCTATTAAGCAAATGAAGCTGAACTAACGGTTTATCACCAGTATCCCCTAACAGCTGTACTGAACTTGTAAACCAGTCTTTAGATGAGTTATTCAATTGATGTTTCACACAACAGAATATTGTTTTCTGTCAAGAACAACACGTATTACATCAAGTTTAAAAAAAGAGACCATTTTGTACATGTCTGTGACATTAAAAGTTGTCGAAAAACTAATTCTTACCCTAATGGAAATCCCAGTGACATCACAGAATTTAGCCAGTTTGTTTGTCGTCATTCACACTTAACCACCGATGTTCTCGTATGTCTAGTTTATTCCATGCTGTCACTGCTAGATGGAAAACCTGGAACTGTTCGCATGTGATGGTTAGACTACAGCCATGAGTCTGAAAACGATGACACACAGACCTTGCTCCAAATTCTCAAAGAATTTGGCATTCGAACCTAATTTGTTGTGATTCATTGCGATTAATTTCCGAATCAATGGTCAAGTCCCATCGACACTCATCACTGTTTTTTCGGCGTTTCACATGATGCATTCCTTGCCCTCTCTTGGTTTCGCTGCCAGTTGCTGACCGCAATTTTGTGGTTATATATGCAGATGATGTGGTTTTACGCATCGAATATCAATTCGACTTTTTCGTCCACCATATTCTGCGATTCCGCAGTTTGCCGCTTAACGTATCCAGTTGTCCTGACACTTTGTTTCTGCTTACGAGGAGCTTTCCAAACCATGTCACCCCCCTTCAAGTAAACATTAAACCCATACTTTAGTTTCTTTCTATTAACCATTTGGTGATTGTCTAGAATAACAACACGACAGTCACTTCACGTTACCGACGATTGCACCAAATTCCAAAAACTTTCGTTGGTTGGTCAACGTTGAAATGTTCTCTGTAACCTACATCACCTTGTCAGTCGGTTTATCAATATCTATGTGCTTCCGTACGGGATGTGTCATTCACCTGCTATTCTTCCTGTTTTATTGTCAACGGACTACTCAGTTTTTGTTAGCTCCTTAAAGCATTTATCACAGTGAAATGATACTCCCATTAAATGCTTTGTTGCTATCAGGGTTTCACACCACTTCACAGTGTGTGAAAAGTTTGTAGCAAAAATTCCAGCTGACACGTTCACTTTCTTTATCCGGACTTCATCATATTCGGATACAAACGTTTATTTTAGAACAGACCATTCGTGAAACTCAGCGTTTTGGAAGGACTCGAACCAACGACAGAAAGCGCGTATTCAAACATGTTAAGCGCTCCACCAGCTGGGTTTTATAAGTTCCTAGATTGCAACCATTCATTTACCGCGGTAATTGGTCGACTGTCCTCCAGTTGTTCAGGACATAAGTGTGTACAAAGTAAAAAATCCACCTCTCTTGATGCACAAGACTGATTACTGACTTCATTCGAGTTGGCTTGACCTGGCTATCACAACTATTTCCAGTAGGATGTAGGTGGTATAGTGTGAACGTCAACTGGACCTAACAAAGTTCACCGGGACACTGAACATTTTGCACGTTTTGAAGGATAAATGAAACCATGCACAGCACAAATAAACTTGATACGCACAGTTTAAATAAACACATTGTTCACTGCACCAGTTAGGTTTTTTAATCAAATTTATCTCTTCGCTCATCGGTGAGTGGGAAATCTAGCCACGACCACTAAACCGCACCGTCGCTACACAACATGGACGCACGAAAGTTGTCCCGCATGGAAGATGTCAGTTATGATAGAATAAATGCCGGTCACTTGTGCTCCAAACCGTCTGCCCCATTTATTCTTTTTAACCGGGCAGGTCGCAATGGTTTGCTTGGCTTACAGCGCTTGACACGTAGTCTAACGCTGGACGGTTGAACACTTTCTCCCCCGTTGTGTTTGAGTTCGCGGTGGTGGAGACCGTTTCTACCACGTTTACTATTTTTTCTGTCAGGGTCGTCAAAAATTCCACAACCCCTATTTTCAGAATATCCACAAAGATCAATAAATACTGCTGTTGCAGACCCAGGGATGCGGGATGAATTCTGCAATTCCATGCGGGTTCCAGAGTGACAGTGCTCAAATAAAGTGGGTAATTCTTAGACAGTGTGAGGGAAATTCAGCTTGAGTCCTTTCGGGACATTCATACAAGTGGATGAACGCTTTAGCTAGTACACAGTACAGGGAGAGGACTCATACATGGCCACTGAAGAATACTGATGTAAGGTTTACGTTCGATTTGAACGCGCATACTTTCGGTGTAAACGAACCTTACTTGGCCGATTTTTCAATCTAATTAGTCGTGCACCCTGTGCAGTCTTAACTAACTGCCATGTGCGTCTGATCACTGGTTTTTCAAACCTCGACTATCCCGCTGTCAGATACTCCGCTTCAATTTCAAAACGAGTCTTACAAAACTGAGTTAGATTTCATTTCACTATGCAAACTGTAAATTTAACGAGTAGCATTTACTGTTAACGTATCAATCAGCTGCATTGCACTATTGTTTGGCGCACTGAAGATTACTCAAACGTTGTGAAATTTGGAGTCATTCCTAAATGGTCCAGACTGTTCGTATTAACGCCTATGTGATGCACAGCACTGGGTAGAATAATGGTTATAAACCTAACCTCAGACTTAGGATTAGAAAGTATTGGTCACTTCTTCCTAGCTGCCTGATGTTGGATAATTGGTGTATAGCTGGCATCATGTCCACTATTGCTTTTATGACAGTAAAACTCGTGTGTTGCGATTGACAGCCTTGTTAAGCCGGCCTGTTCAGCTCTACGACAAACCTTCTGAGCTATTGTTGGGTAAAGTCGAGTTATATCAAACGGCACGTGTTCTTATAAATTTACAAACAAACTATTTTCATCTGATGACTCCTTCCGCCCATTGTCCAATTACTAACAAGGAGCAACTTTCACAAGTCCGTTGATGTTCAGGTCTACTGTCAAACAAGCGGATGTGACGAAACGTGAGTTGTCTTCTCTGATTTTACAGGTACAGCTGACTCTTAAGCAGGCGGAGGACGACGTCTTATCCATGTCATCCTATACGGCTCCGTCTGCTTGGATTTGAAGACACCACTTCGTTTGACGAACATATGGTGTCTGAATTGTCCAGTCTATTGTGGAAGACAATGTCTTGATCTGCCCGCGGCACATCAAACGCCGATTCGATTCGCCCCAAGGGCGACATGCATGACCTCCGTGCGGCTACGGCTAAGCACCCCAGTGTGGGGGTGTACGTTTGCACAATCTACGCTCTTCAAATCCAGTTGACTTGTTTTGAAGTCAGTTCTTTCAGACAATAAGTTAGACATCAACTACTGGGATACAGTTTATAGACAACCTGGGGCAGCCACGTTTATTTCACATAAATCCACGCGGCGTCCGCATGACATTGGATTATATTTTCCGATCGACTAGCCAGGTGACCTCACAAAGGAGCTTCTGAGACGAACATAAAAACGCAATTTTCTCCCGGCGTCCTACAAATGGACAGTTTACATTTGTCATATGCTCTTAAAAGCCAACTAGATTTCAAGATTACACCATAGTTGTGTATTATGACTGTTTACATTTGTATGCCAACGTATTTAACCAAGACCACTGTTTCAACAGATTTAAAGGAATATCGAAGGCTTGCATCTGGTTTAAGTTGAATTGCCCGATCAAATTTCAACAAACACCCGCTTTCCGAAGTTCATCATTCTCCCCGGTGATTGATGATTAGCATATTTCATCAAGGACTGAGCCAGTGTGAATCTCACCTGGCACCACTTAAGGACTATTCACCATGCGAAGCCATCTGGATAGAGTGTGTGAACGGGGCTTTTATGTGAGCTTACTGGTTTGTTGATCAGACGTCGCCATGCAAACCTTCCCAGAAATAACTTACTGGTGACGAACTTTGGAAATCTTCACACTTTAGTTAACTGGTAAAATGAAAAGGAATACATATTGCACGGATATCCTGCAGTCTGCTGTTGATTAATAAACTGCTTTTAAATTGTTGGCATTCAAAACCGTGACCTTTCTTTCGTGAGCGGAATGGCTGAACGATACTCAGCACAACGTTGGTTTGGTGTGACTAACTAATGAAACCAGCGGATTTTTTAAATTTCCGAACGTTGTCTGCTTCAGTTTATGGGATTAGATGCAGTAGTTGTAGTTATTTTATCTTCAGATAATCCGTGATGAATTAAAATTTCAAAGATGCCTAGGCAGATGCGGATTTTGAAAAGACAGCACAGTCTCCAGTGTTATAACATTCTTTAGTCTTCCTCACTAAAAGCGAACGTTTGCTGGATCTTTAACTACTACCCTTTTGTCACGTCATATACAAATTGTGCGATCCGATTTAATCAGTCAAATGCCTAAGGTATTCATTTGTCGTGGCAACTTAAAGAATCGGAAGATCATATAGCTAGGTATTAATCCAAGTCGCAAAAATAGCGCCGATGTCGCAGGATGAATCTATGCAGGTCTGCAAGCTGAAGGATTTGGCACTCACGATAGAGGTTAGCCTGATCTGTTTACTGTGAATAGCCTGGCCAACAGTGTGACCTCTATCACCATAGTGCAGTTAAAAAAATGTAGCCCTCTGCTATCATAATTGTTACATCTTCTCCTTCGTCTTCTTACATTTATGTCCCATTGCACTTAACCACTCGTACCCGGGATAAAGTCTACCGATCGGTAACTTACTGTCCAATACGTGGACAGGGGAAGGTTTGTTATGTTAAACATAATTGTGATCTTATCTCTGTGGTGTAGGTCACCCTCCAATTGCACTCCGTCCTGATTATTTTAGTGCCCATAGGCCACTTGACAGGACTGACCATCGTAGGGTTGGTTTCACAGCAAAAGTTGAACAATGTTCTCCGATGCAGTTAAGTAAGAAAATCGTGGTGGAATCCGGTGAAATTTAGCATGCATCTAGAAATATTCGGTAATACGCTGTGAATGAGAGGTGTATACCAAAGCATATGACACGAATGAGTGAGATTAGTTATGCTTCTCCTTCCACTTGTAGTGGAAGGAGGAGGTACTCAATAAGCAGGTAATCTTGTGGATCGATAGTCACAACTTTGAGTAGCAAACCTATTGTTGCAAACAGTGGAATAAGAGCGCATCCTTAGTAGAATGTTGACATCTTGTTGAACATTAGCAAACTGCAATTAATTTGATAGAACTTCAAGTCCAAATCGGTATATTGTAAACTATTGTAAACATTTTATGTTGAAACACCATTAGCCGTCAGCAGTCAGATATTACGCAAGCGCTAAGTTTGGTTGTTTCCAGCCAATCCGAAATTAATGCCGGGTGTCGTCCATTTGTGTAGTGGAAACCATGAACAATAGTGCTGAAAGCTGCTTCTGAAGTGGATAATGCTAAACAGTCCTAAATACTCGCTTTTGAGGTGTTGTTTCAGAACCGACAGTGTCCGATTAGTGAGGGCACAGTTAGAAATCCCGGTTGATCCGAACTGAACATGAAGTGTACTGCGCTGACTCTGAAAGTTAGTCGACAACCACTGAAGACTATCAGAACGGACGAGTAACTTGAAAGCATAACATTCAGAAAACGTTCAAATACCTCTCGGAATGATTCATAGGACCGTCAGTCATAATCTTCTAAGTTTGTTAGTTAAGTGGAATATAGCAGTATCACTAATGATAGCGAGATAATATAACCAACACATTGTGTAACACTCAGTTGTGACAGACAGTCACAAACGAAATTTAACAGCTATGGTTCACGGGTATACTGGTAATTCACAATCCATCGTGACCAACGCAAGAGTCCTGAACTTATGATATTGTTCACATTAAGACAATGAATGTTCTCGATTGCTTATCAAACGTAAAGAAACATCATAGACAAGAAAGAAGAAAGCTTAGTTATTAGAAAAACCAAAAAACTGAAAACAGAGGTGGACATAGCTTACTGAGCTTGGAAAGAAACAACATCTTATACCACCATGGTGAAGCTGCTACTGAAGCGTTTCTTCATTAAGGAATTTTATTATCTATTAAGAACCAATAACTTTACGTTGCTTTTTAATGTGTTCGAGATGTGTGCATCTCATCGAAATTTGATTGCCCGCAAGAAGACATCAATTATCCCGGTATCTCTCTCATCGTAGATAGTATTCCCACAAAATAGTCAGAGAGCGTGTTTAACAGCTAAACGCAACCAGTTAACCAGTCAGTTTGACGAAAACAGCCGTCAGTGACCCGGTACTAAGCGAGTGAGAGCTACACAGTGAGTCAGGTTACGAGGCACGAAAGCGGCAAACTCTACGACTAACACCAGACACAAAATAATAACTCGCTGACAGCCTGAAGGAGGAGACACCCGGATATTGCACACGTTCACTCGCTTTGGAAAAATTGAAAACGATCACGTAATCACTGTCACACAACCAGCCGGCTAGTAGACGCGCGGGCGCGGAACACATCTATCATTGTCTTGTGTTGTAAGTGGATTTCGTGCGGTGAGCGATGCCGAAGAGGTGATAGATAATGAGAGTGGGGCCAAGAAAATAGTAGGTAGGGAGTGAAAACACGGACGGAGGTCATGAAAAACGAATTTGGGTTGTGTGCATAAAAAGTAGATACATAGCTTTACGAGCTGGTAAGTTTCGGTCTCGTGCAATTGACAAATTAGCTTCAAACGGATGACATTTAATACTGATTAATAGAAGTTGGAGTTTTTGTTTATTTAAGATCGAATGTATGATCATTAATTTTGCATTCAGGTAAATCGTTTTAGGACTACTGTCGAGTACTGGTTTGATTACAGCCCACCAGTAACGCCTACCTCCTTTCAGTCCGGGATTCTAACTGAGTACGGCACTGATGATCGTCAGCCAAATCTAGCAGATAAGTCAAGACTTAAACTAAACCAATGGTAATCTTCCTTTCCTGGGGTGAACATCCTAAAACCTTTGGATCATTATGCATTTTATTTTCATACTTATAGAATCTGCTGGTCAATGTGAAGTACAAGTCACACAGGTTGCAGAATGTAAGTAGGGGGATTTTGCACTTAATACACACTGTCATGCACAACTTCCAGGTTTTCGGAATTAATATTCCGTCGCCCTGTTCTCTGTGCCTTCAATCTTTTCTTTGTACAAGCTGACCATGAGAGTCACTTATAAATAAAGCTGTGTTTGTTAAATGCATTGTTATTAGTATTTACGTTTAATACGAAGGAAATACTGAAACCTCATTATGCTTGCCAAATACCCTAGATATGCAATGTCCCGTGTTGAGTTAGCATCCATGGTTCTCTTGTGCAGTCTTATGTACAGTTACAGTAAGCCAAGGGTAGAGTACGTCTGGGTCTATTTAAATCAATGAATGGTCAAACAGTTGGTCATATAAAAGCGAAACTCAACAAGTTTGCTTTGTTGACGAATTCAACCGCTAAAATCATTGTCAATCACTACGACCTATTGACCAGATGCAAATGTACGTCGCGTTTGTTAAGTAATAGGATTCAGAGAGGAAAAACACGCTTTTCAGCGTTTCATGATATTCGCCCCCGAAACGATATCCCACGATTGACTTATCAGATAGAAAGACTGAACAGAAAGCTGAACCACCAATACATCGTGTTACTATTTGAAGCTTTTATCCGTTCGGCCATCAATTCTAAGAGCATCGTTGTTATCAGAAGACAAAAAAGCACAATTCTGAGTCAATGTGAACCGGCATTCCGACCGGGAGGGTAGTGTCAATCTTCGCAACCGGAATGTTAGACGGGATACAGCTGAAACATTTGTTGGGAATGTACTTTACATTTTCCCTCAGTGAGCACGCACGTCGGACTGAGCTATATCGTGGAGCATACATGCACACAGGTTAATAACAAGATTATAGTTCGAACCGTAAGAAATCCAGAGACAGTACATTGATGACAATAAAACGGCCGGTTAATCAGAACGACCCTGTTGAGCACAGAGCATACTTTCGAAGACAACTGTTAGCTTGATTCAATTCTGCTTCCATTATCTCTGAACAAAGACCTGACTGTACCACTCTATTAACGTGAAACTTGTTTGACCATTTTGTCTGTTTTGATCGGCAGACAATTTTATGCAGTGTAACACTGAACTTACTGCTGAATAGTAAAGAATTTTGCTTTTCATATAGAATGAACATCACCCACAATCGATCGCAGCTATCACGTTCCCACAGTCTTTCCAGTCGGCCTCTTCCGATGCTCAATCTGCATGAAAACTAAGATCCTCTACTACTCATCAGTAATCAAAGTACTGCTCAACAAGTTAATGATTTATGTGACTTCAACTTGAAGAGAAGTCTTAATCGAAAGGTCATTGACTGGAGTTAACAGGACAGTTACCGTATCTCCTCTCCAGGCGATCGGGCAACCTGATCATTACTCACAAGCGAAAGTGTTTGAATGTTCACATATGATAATTCGGTCGTGCCTACTGTGAGGTCATTGGCGCAGTGGTCAACATGGCTGCCTCATGAAAGTGTGGCCAGAGTTCTCGTCCCGGTCTTGGTAAGGATATACACTGCTGACGAGCTCTAATGAGAACGAAACTCGAGCCTAGTGCTTTTGTAGTTCGAAAGGGGTAGACTGTACAGTCTATGGGAATGCGACAGCTGCGATCAATTGTGGATAGCGTTCAATCTACATGAGACCTGAATTTATCGTTGGGCTTTGACCACTCAATCGTGATGAGACCAACGGCCTTAAAACGGTTAACTTTATCAGAAGCTGTCATGTTTTTTCTTCTTCACAGTTAGATACTTCACCTGCACTCATCTTGTTACACTATACGGCCTACTCTAACAGGATATTTGGAAACACTCTAGTGGTGATCTTACACCAAGGCGATCGGTGTTTTTCTACACTGAGACGCTTTTCTGCTAGTATTATCTCACTATCTAGTACACATTATATTCGAGTGAATATTATCTCTCTACATGTTTTTAGTACGCACTCTGTGGAGACAACCATAGAAAGTGGTCCCCAAAAGAAGAGATTTCATTAAAACTTAGCAAAAGAAGAAAATATAAAATAAACGCGAGCTCAGAAGTCTCACATCTTTGACCCTAATCATTTAGCTAGGCAAAAAATAGCGTTTTTGTCGCGTTTCTTACAGTTTAGTTGAATAGGTCACCTTGTAAAACGCAGTTATGTGGATTTATCACATGACAAACTCATCATATTAAATTAGGTACACGTAGATGTAATGAGTGCACGCAGCCAGGTGATAAGCCACTACTGTCTGAACAAAAGGTTGTATCAATACATTGAATTACCTGCGCATAAGTACTTATCACACAGCCACTGATCTGGTAAGTACAGTTGAGATTTTTGCTACGGAGTTTGTTGTTGTTATTTGCTCAGATTATAGATGCATCCACCCTAGTACCCCTCCGGATTTTGTTGCGAAAACTTCACCAGTAGACCCAGTGGAGCACAGAAGCAATGCACATGATTAGGACAACAGGCTGAGTTTTCAGACAGCTTTCGTATCAGAACTATTCGGGTGGAGTGAAACTACGTTCACTGGTATCTCAAGACAGTGTTTGTTTGCAACAGTAAACTTGTCAGACTATGGTGAGCCTCTGTTCTGCCCTCCAATCGTTCTATCACTTCCTGCGTTTGTCTTAACTGCCGGTTTTTTCTCGGCTTTTATTAACTAGCCCGTTCAGCTTGGCAAGGGACAGGAATAAGTATGCCCAGTTCTTCTTAATTTACAACCATTCGGTAAATCCTGTGAACTCAAGGGATCTTGTTCAGTTCCATGGAACAGATCTTTGAAAAGGCAAATGTTGGCGTGGTGATGTGTGCTGATTTGAGACGGATTTGGTGACGGCAAGATAATTTTCGATTTAGCCTTCACCATCACTGTTAACTACCCCAGCCAGGGTGGACAATTCATAATTGCACAACAAATGTATGTGTTATACGATTGGACTGTCTGGTAACGCACATGCTGAAGTCGAACCATTTACACAAGTTTAGTGGAGTCCCGGTACTCAAGGACTCGCCTATTAGAAAATCATTTAGATTGATCAGACTGTTCCCATTATGTTTTTTTAATCAGTTTAGGCTCATCGAGCTGGCGTGAGTCGTACTGCGTTACCTGACGCTTTTTACTGGATCTACAGTCAATCACTGGTTTCAACCCGTCTTAAGTATCGCTCACAGGATCACTTACTGAAGGGCGGAGCGCTTCAGCTTGTAACACAAACTGCGGGTTAAAATCTGCCCTCTCACACCATGCAAGCAGTTAACTGATCACGGCAAGTAAACTTGAATTGAGCGTCTTAGGGTAACGGTATGGCTTTTACTCTGTGTGCTTGTGCCTCTGAACATCTTGGTCAGTCAACGATAACATACGACACCATACGACTAATGGCTAACTGAAAAAGCATGCGAGAGTGCTGTGATCGTAAGATGATTTAATTGTCTAGGTGGTACAGCACATGCCGTATGCAGGCTTGATGTTCCGGCTGTGATTTGGGTCCGACTGAATCTTTTGTGAACTTTAGTAAGAATGAAACCAGTCACTCAACATCTATCTGAGGATTAGCATAGTAAAGTGTTGCACGATTACCACTCAGCAGAACTTAAACTACAGTCATTCTGGACCGATTACGGTATACGGGCAAATAACAGGGGATAGAATGTTCGAGGATGTTGAATGCATACCGTGAGGTTGAGCGTTATCTGCCTAGTTGTATGAGATAAGTGTAGAGTAAAAAGAATTATCCCGCACACTGAAGGGTAAAAGAAATTTTTGTTATTTACATGTATACCACAACAAAAATAATTAAAATAAACCGTGAGCGTCGTTTGTCATATGGTTGTATGCAAGGAGGTTGGTTGGTTTCTCTTCCTGAGGTGATTTGCGGGATGGTGAAAGCTCTGGAGTGCGCTACGTTTGACAGATGGGTATAATGAGTGACCAGTTTTCACAACAGCGAATGAAATCCTGTCACGTGGGGATATCTGAGCGAGACTGAGTCCGCGAACCCTGTATTAATGGAGGTCTGTGTTGAGGTGGAGGAGGAGACTGAAGGTGGTTCATGCCAGTAACGCATTGACTGTGCCGACCACATGGCTGGAGAAGAAATATTGTGTGGCCACTGAAAAGAAGCATTCGATGAATAGGCTTGATGCGGCAGATGAATTGCCTTAGAAGTCGATGTAGACTTGCAGGTCGAATGCGAGTTTGCAGTTGTATCAAGATTGAACGAATTGCGAGTCATTTGGTTGGAGGTAAGAAAGTTAGGATGTAAATCTTTTGCAACTGGAAACGTTGAACAATATTCAGTCGGTTCACCATAGTTGTCAACTTGTCGACAGTGCGATGAGTTCGTTGTGTTTAATGGTCTAATATGATCCAATGAGTGGACAGAACCCACCATAGTCAGATCACGATGTAAGTGTTGTGACCTTTCGGTTGTGGTGTCTACGAATAGTGAATGATTAAGATAGTCATGAGATGCTTCTGGAGTGCTTGTGTTGAGTTGATAATTTTGTTGCGGCAATCGACTGAAATGACGTGAGTGCGTATAATTCCACAGCGGAAATCGAGTATCCTCAATCGATGTAACGTGTGCACCATTAATGGTCAACTCTTGGGAGTTTGCCGTATGTGCTGAATTGAACTGAGTGGATGGTGCCAAAAAATGTCGTTTGGTTGTAGTGGTCGCTGGCGATCGTAGATAGTTTGCTTGCTGTTTGTTTTTGTGCATCTCGTTGTTCTCTTGAAGCTGACCAACTATTTCGACTGTCTCAGACCTGTTCGAACCAGGTCGTGTTGAAGGTGAGTAACAATGTCTGTTCGATCGATAGTCCAGCGGCATATTCACATCCAAATCCACACTAACCGATGCACCGTTTGTCGAGTGTACAGCTTGAGCCAAACCGGCAAAATCAAACTTGTACGCGTAACGTTTCCCATGTACCTTGGTCATGATGTTCTTGTCATAATAGTATCGTAGTGCACGACTCAGTTTATCGTAGTTCATATTCGGTTTTGACTTGCGTTCTCCCCATCTACGGGCTACCTCGTCTGGATCGACCAGTTTGAATTCACCGTTTGTGCCTTCCCATGTGATACAGGCTAAATTTTGGTGATCCGAAAGCAGCTCAAGTAGGAATTGCCACAATTGGATTTGACCAGAACCTGAACAAATAGGGAGCAAGCCAAGGGGCTGTAATAAACATGTAAACATATCTGTGAAATAAATGCAGAATCTTTCTCATGTTTAATTAAAGTTGTTGTAGTATCAGCTACCTTAGATCAACCGTCAGCAACATATTTGTTTCCATCAAGTCTTTTACCGTTCACTTTAGTGAGAGAAACACGAAGCGATTGTTGGCATTATGCAATTGTTTAGATAAGTCTAACGACAAAATTTTTATTGCATGGCTTGATCGTCTTCAGCTGTTGGAATCAACATCCGCATGGCTAGATTTAGTTGGGAGGTAATCCATTACGACACGACTCTGTCAAATCGACTAGCTTGTTTTTATCCTGCTTGTACTCAATAACATGTCATAGCTACTGCTCTGAACTTGTGGGTCAAAAATGCCATCAATGGTGACGGGACTGTGTGAATAACGAGATTAACTGGACTTGTGAGTGCATGCCCTTACAAAAACCAATGATATACAAGTTAACTGATCGGACCTTTTCTACCCTGGCTGATAAAAATGTCATTTTACTGAGAAGTGGCATCCAACTAAAATGCATGCTTGTTGTACATAACATATAGTGAGCGAAAAAGCATCAAGATGGTCAGGTCTGCTAAGTGTCTCCAGGCTGAATTGCAGGAGTTGAAAGTTATAATGTTTCCGAAGAGGACAGGATCTGAGAACGATCGCGAAAAATGTCGGAATTAGTAGTACAATAGGCAAAACAGTTGCTGTTTATGCTGCTGAAAGAGTGCACAAGAAATGGTTTAAGACGCCGAATCTTAACCGCGAATCCACCAAATATGTCTACAACCTAGTAGATGGGAATGCTGTGCGTCCGTAGAAGGAACAACTAAGACACGTCTTCCAGAATGTCATCATCACTTCTGCGTGATAAAAAAGGCCATACAGTTGCAACAATTGCGTCAAGATGCACTACTCAGATCATGAATGAAATGCACCGTAATCAAATAAGCTGACTGACAATAATTGTGTGGATGCACCAACGCTAAATACAGATTAGCAGTGGCTAATTGACGACAACAAATTCTCCAAAAGCTTGACTGAGAGATTCTGTCTGAAAAGAAACGCAAACAAGGCAACAACTAGCGCACTGGTTAACCCCAGCAAGTTGTTTTTTGTAACAACCCTATACACTCGATAACTGTTTTAAAGGTTGGACAGTTTTGACCTAGTAAATGAGATAGGACAACTTGCTTTAAGTTGGGGATGGTGAAATGGAGCGAGAAGATTTATTTGATGTGCTTGGGAAACAGGTTAAAATAATCTCAGTTACTGTCATTAGCATTAACGTTGTCTAACTGGACTTTGGTTGAATGCGAAATCCATATTTTACATCATGGCTGTCCTTTAGTACACGTGACTACATATGGTCCCAGCAATGTTCTGTCAACTGTAACGCACTTCGATCACAATCCTCGTTTTCTTTCGAACTAAACTATTCGTCTCAAAATGTTGGTGATAGATATTTCTTTAGTCACTTTGAGTTGAAAGGTGTGACTCACAGAAAAACGGTGAAATTTTTGGTCACGCAAAGTAATCAGTCGTCTGCACAACAAAGTATGCTTGATATCGGCTTCCGTATTTCATTCTCCAAATTTTTGTGACTGTTGATTAACTAGGAAAGCCATCTTTCTGCCCGAACTATCACGAAAACGATAACTGATGCGTTTCGGTGATGACATAGCGAATCCAGGAATGATAGCTCGTCGTCACGATAATCTTACAGGTACTCATTACAGCAATTGATACAAATGGTCATTTCCATGAGTACGCTTTTCCTTAACAGAACAAGAAGACACTTTGATAGGTATAATTCTGCTGGAATCCAAATTGTGCTGCATATCTCCAGTTATCTATCCTTGACCGTATTATTTAATGATATACCGGTTACGATATATGCTTTTTCCATTCTGATATCATCACGGATTTACCAAAATATGACGTTCTCATCATGCTAATAGTGCCGGTGGACATAAATTTCAATTTCCGGTTTTGCTAGTTCACATTAGGGTATATATAAAATTCAGACAATTGACAGACAGACGTAACTGGTGGGGGTTGATCGAGCTTCACTGCAGCCTGCATAGATATGTCCTTATGTCAAAATGTTGATATATTTCACATATACACAATGTAGCTAATAAATTCAAAAATCAATTTCTGTACCCGAGTCTTTCAGTCAGTTAAACTGGCAGGATCCAATAAGTCCACAAAGCATCGATGGCTGCTCAATCACAGCAATTATATCCCAAAACACTGTGATTGTTCCAAACTCTGCTTCATGACCTATTCGGTCGAGAAAACCACTCAACTGTACATTTCACCTGTGTAAGAGGGATTATGTTCATTTGAGTGTATGTGTATATTTGTGTGTGTGTATGTGTGTGTGCAATCCCCAATTAGCAGTTACAGACTGGTTGTGGTGCCTCTACGGTGCTCGTCATTAGCGTGGTCGAATTGATGCGCAAACCGTGAAAGACGATTGACTGGGTTCAGTATCGCGCAGACTTGGTCTGTTGATTTTTCTACCACGTTGTGGCTAGAACAAGAAGCAAGCTAAATGTTGTGTGATCGATTCGCTTAGGTAACGAGTACAAGTTGGCCAAGTGGGAAATGTTTTCCACACAGAACAAATGCTAGAAGGATTGCTTGAAAGCAATCGATTTTACCCGGTTTGCATCTAATCTGGACATGTGTTGCACAAGTTAATAGGCTAGTGATCAGTCATAAACACATTGCGGGAAACTGATTTATCGGAGGCATCCATGAGGGCTTATCGTGGTTTTTAGTGCAGCATTTCCGATAACAATTTTCCGATTAAGAGTATCTTGGATGCAGGCAGTTATCTGACATCTTATCTTATACAAGTTGAACGCTATCCACAATTGATCGTAGCTGTCGCATTCCCATAAACTGTCCAGTCCACCCCTTTCGAACTACAAAAGCACTAGACTCGAGTTTCGCTCTCATTAGAGCTCGTCAGTAGTGTATATCCTTACCAAGGCCGGGACGATAACTCCGGCCACACTTTCATGAAGCAGTCGTGTTGACCACTGCGCCATTTACCTCACATTAGGCACGACCGAATTATCATATGTGGACGCTCAGCTGCGATCAATTATAGGTGCTGTTCAATTCATATTGAAACCAAAGTCCCTTTCTACTCATCGACGTCACATATCTACCGATTGGATGAGCCAATGTTAAGTGCATGGGGGATCCAAACGAGATCAAAAGGGGTGTTGGAAAGATGGTGTGAAATACAACCGACAGATTAACCAGGCGAAGCAACCTGTAAGATTACTAAGACGTCAAGTTTGACAATTTATTGTCAGGCCACCTGATAGGCCAAGTTTTAGAGCGCTGAATTTATAAGTTTTTTATTCCATGAACAAAAGAATGGACGAGGTTTTTTCATGGATTTTCGTTTTCAGTGAGTCCTCCGTTAATAAGGAACAAGAGCAACTGTAACAAAACAATGAGCGTACCAACAGAACAGTTTAATGCAGTTGCATCTGGTCCCTCCGCAGGTGACTTAGTTAAGTGAACGCGGAAGTTGTCCTTCGTAAATTTACTTTCAGTGTACAGGCCGGGAAAATTATACAATGAGGCGTAAACCTGTTAAGTAAAAGAGCCAATATTTGTGTTTCGTCCAGTCGAACAAACTGTCTTGTAAACGGTTTTCATTAATCAAATAAAGCAGGGTATAAACTACCCCAGTGTCTTCCAAAATAGACGGCGGTGGAATGTAACAAGCGATACTAGGGAATTTGGCTGGAGAGGTTAGGAGAATAAAAGAGTGGTGCTTTGGAGCACGGAGGATGATGATTAGCGATCAAATAACTTTCAACGAATAAACTACTTAGCATATAGGTAGTAAGTATTTGACAACCTGTCGTTATACAGACATTTCATTGACAGTAATATGCATAATCCATCTGTCTGTAAACCTCTAAACGTTTTTTTTACTAGGAGGGATGTTGGGGATCTACTGGTATCGTCACAAAATAAAGATAAGCTGTGGCCACACATAGTTGGTTGTCGAAAAAACTATGAACACCATAAGGAGATGCGGGTGAATGCCTACATTCTACTCAATATCTTTTCTGCACAGCTTATTCCGTAGCTCGGGGTTCATTCATTCTATTTGTAGGCTAACATAGAGGAAAACTCCTGCCTTGTGCACAACTACAATTGAGTTATTTTCTATAAACTCACAGGCAGATATTGATCAACAAGTTGATTTATCACGGTGACTTTGTATAGAACTTTTTGTTGAAAATGAGTTGTAGTAAATTAGATTATTATTATTGGCGTACAGAAACTGGTTACTTCAACTTGGACACTGTTAACACTTGTTGGCAGCTTCCTCAGCCGGATAAACATTTCAGCCATTCCTCTCTGAAAAATGGCTGGCTGGAAAGTTTATTTTACTGCAAAGTCTTCTGACAAGTCCAAATGGTATTTAGTTTGTATTGTACACTGTTTATGTCACAATGTCATGCTGTTTTGGTGTTCACGCATTGCCCATGAAGTAAGTGGAATTAATGCGTTACATTTAATAATCTGAAGAAGCGATAAGCTGAATCCATTAGGAAACCGTGGAATCCATTCCACGAGCTTCTTAGTTTGGAATCAGACATAGAAAACTTGACGGTAGTCCCAATTGAAGTGAATGGGCTACCTGGCATTTATTATAGTTAGTGTTTATTTAATAAAAAGTGAATCATAGTATAATGCAGGATTGTGTTACCGATACAAAGTGTAATAGGTTTGACCATTTATAAGAAGCATATTTGCGAAAAATTCGCGTTTAAGATGCCACCAAACCAGCCATAGAGACAGCATGAGCAGACGTGGTATGTGCCTTGCCAACTAAGCTGCGAAGCCATACGGTGAGAGTAACCAAATACAATCCTGGAATATGTTGATATACGAATCCTCAAGGTTGTTACCATACTGACTTGACGGCACTCAGTTACATTTGCTTTTGAGAATGTTATATTCTTTTATGGGTAGTCGTTATTTATTTCTTGTGAACAGGTCGACAGAGCACTATCTCTGTAGGCAACAAAACGTAATTCCAGATATTAGCATCAAAGTGTTCACAAAGGACATGTCTACATAGTTACTGTGAGTTCACTTCACTACTCGTTAATTTAATTCTCAATTTCTTAGCATGCGTCACCATTGTGATGGTCACCCCATCAGTTACTGCTCTGTAAACAAAGCGCGATGGTGGTCACAGTTAAAATGAAATTAAACGTGAATTGTTCGCCTATTATTGTTAATGCAGTCAACCCTGACGAAAACACCGACGCAATCAGTTTCATCATTCAATGACTCCTGCTTGGAATACAAATATCACCAGGAGAAAAGTAAGTGTAAACAGAGTGCTTCTGAAAAAATATCATTCTGCGCCAAACACTAATCGAAATCATGCTCAATTTCCCTCACAAAACTGCATTTATTGACTAATTGGGAAGGAGAATTGTAACTACATGTTTTGGTCCATCTTATAGTTCACAGTAAACAGTGCGACTAAGTGAGAGACTGTTGTATTAACCGAGGTCATATAACAGGGGTATTGATTCACTGGAAGTCATAATCAGCTACCCAGATTCGGATGGACACAATTTACTATGCTGACTCAAAAATATGTCCTAGTTATACTCACATCAGAAGTCTACTAACAAGTAGGTGTTCACAACAAGTTAGACTACATAGGGCTTAGATTTTACCATCTATCGGTAAGTTACCTATTTTAAATCATTCGACGGTTCGTATACGATTTCGGACTGTCATGTTTGTCCCTGGTTAGTTTCCTCAAACATTTCTTATTTGTGCATGAGGAAACCGATGCTACACCATAAAGTATCCTAAGATTTTTCACTTCACCTACTAATGAATGCAGTCCAATCAAAAATTCATTAAGTTTAATTGTCTAACTTGAATATCACTACTTCCATCGATGTATGTTTATAGTAAGCCTTAATTACGTCGTCGCCGATGGTGATTCATATGACATCGTAATTTCTCGGACTATCCATGCATGTAAGCTTTTCGTATTGAACTAAACCTATTAAAGCGCTAAAAGTAACCACTATAATCGATGTATTATTCGTGCAATGAGGTGGCGAGTTTGTGCAGCGTCGCACAGCGTCGTATCAGACTATTCAACAGTTTATTTTGCTCATGTGGATGATACATTAAAGTGGGTCGTAAAAGTTTTTTGAATATGAGTAAGAGAAATTAAGTTCACCCACTGATTTCTCCACTGACTGACTCACCCTGAACTTTCCAGTGGGACTTTGAAACAGATTGCTGGTCGCTGGTTGGGCTGTAGCAGACCACCGAACGGTATTCACGACAAGTTCGCTTCGAACATTCCCCTGTTATTAAATGAGAATACGATTGAGTAAGCGAGCAAACAACCAAACGAAAAGTAGACTCCGCATGCTTTTGTGAATTTGTGGTGGTTGAAAGTGTTCACAATGGGGTGGACAATTGATTACCTCAGTTAGCAGTCGTTCGTATATACAGAACGCAGCAGGCTGTCCCTTTCCCACTATTGGTGTCGGAGCTAACACATGAAGTTAAAGCTGCTTGGGTCAGTAAAGTGAAATTCGAGACGTAAATTCGGCCACCACCCTATGGGTTTGGCCTCAGTATGTTGTGATGTCATCTTCTGGAATTGAACGAACTCAGTCAGTTGGACGAGAAATATGAGTACTTTGTTGGCGATCCTAGCGATACTGGCTAATTCTTCTGTAAAAATTTTACCGATTCTGATACCAAATTATTCCCGACGAACTTAAAATGCTTCGTGTCATGAGCGATTTGGTGTATAATTGTGTTTGGGGATAAGGAAAGACAAACAAATTGCCAAAAATGCTAACGTCATTAATGAAGGATCTCCGTCATGGACTTCGACTATAATCCTCACATGATACGTTTCGGAAGAAAAAAGCACAATTCCGCCAATGTCACCTCATTTTTGCAATACCCTTCTAAATTAAAAGAAACAATCGTCTACTGAACATCGCGTTGCTCTAATACTGGTGGGGATCTATGAAACGTAAATATCCCCTCGAAAAAATAAGTACATTCATCTAAGAAATACGACACCTCATGAATTGTGCTTCATGTTTCAAAGAGCTACAATGGTTTTATAAAGACTGAATAATATACACTAACATTTGGGTCTGACAGACAAGTTAGTGGCCTTGTACATGTTTGATCATATCAGCACATTAGCAAACGTGTAGACATAGCGCTTCAACCGTACAGTTCAGGTGATCCAAACTTTCATTTGAGACTACAAGATTGCAGCACATTGTGTGTAGTTACTTTGAATCAAACAACGCACTGCTTCGATTGGTAACTTCAAGGAAAACTACTGTGGACCATATTAGGTGGCTGATCTCCAGGAAGGCGAGGGTAGCATACGCATTGGACAAATAACCAAGTCACTGGGTTACAATAACCGCCAAAGCACTACTGAACAAACTATGAACAAAGAACTTTCCTTACACTGAAGTCTACCGCATCGTCTAAACCCGCGGTATGGTTTCGCAAGTCGCCTGGAAATCACACATCGTGCGGGGTCCTCACCGTTGGGTCACTTCTAGTCAGCGAGTCTGCCAAATTCTTAGCAAGCCATCAGGATTTCTCAAAACTTTGAGCAGACAAAACACATATACAAGAACTTAACCAAACAAACTCAAGCTGCGTTCCATTTTTTAAAATGCTGTCCATTGCTCTTATGCACGTATACCACAAATCTACTCAGCTATACACGTTAGTATGGAACGAGACCTAACACACACCAAATGGGACCAGCTAACCTAATGTTTACAACACGTGTGTTGTAGCCAGTAATTCATTCACGGCAAAAAACGAAACCCCTCATGCCGTGGAAACAAACCCACTTAACCCAGAAACATGTTGACCCTTCGAATCTGCAGCTTCATTGTTAAACTTGTATACTGCGGGGAGCTCGAAGATACTGGGGCACTCAAGGCAGTTTGTTTCAGCTGTACAGCAGTCTTACACCTTCTCATTGACTTCTTGCTAAGTAAACATAGCCAAGGATTTCAGCTGACCTGGTGAGCCGTGGTATTTGGATTTCCCAAACAGTTCAGACACGTGCGTGTGTGTTCACGCGAAACGTTGTGCTGCTGGTTCAAGTTCACGAATTCACAGCAATGACAACAAGATCAGGGGGTCAAGAGTTTCCAGCTCAGTTTCTCACATGGAGTGGCGCTTAGTATAACAACGGGTCGTCATTCCACACACTCAGTTGGAATGTAACGCGAATTCTTCGACGACCGATCACAAGTCACTCTTGTTATTAGCGGGTGCAACTATGAATGAGTGATATCTGAACGGACACAGAACACAGTGCAAGCTGGCAGGTTTAGAGTGAAATATGTTCATCTATATCAGTGGGATAATTACAATTCGGGCTTCCGAAAAGGAAGTCTGTTTCTTAGAACCGAAACAAAGTTTTTCGTTCGTGTGAGACAAACCAATTTGGTATGTTTCCCCTCTCTAACACAGCTAGTCGGCTAACTTTGGTATGATTGAGATGCGAATGCAAATGTGTCTATTTTGTTGTTTCCTGAGCAGCCTAGGTATATCAAAAGTACATAGGAGCTGGTTGTCAGAGTGGGATTAGACGGACCGGAGATATTAAGTTAGTGTTGGGAGGGTGTGATTCATAACCAAGATGTAAAAACGTGAGAGTCATAATCATTGGTATCCAAAAATGTAGCTTACTGGCTATCATTTTACAAAATAAAATCATGTGCTATTGACAAAAGTGTAATTTTGTTAATGGCATGTGATCATGGAAAAGTCCGGATTTTTAAACTGCTACCGGTTATTGCTAAAGTACCCTACATGGTACACAGCTTAAATTCAACAGGAATGAGATCTTAAGAAACAAGTATGTCTTGACAAACTGCTTTATGTTTACTTGGGCCTTAACTTGACATTGACGTTAGATCATTCTCTACCTTTCAGAAATACAGCCTGTTATTTTTATGCGAAACAGTATCTCACCGTTTGTTTGTCGAGTAAATTCCGTATTCCGAGGTTCCATCATGTATGCCAGTTGTGTTTGACCACTTAAGAAATCTTCCGTGTTTCTCTTTTTTCCATCAAGTCCATCTGAGTACTCGTTAGATTCACTAGCAATTCCGATCTCAAACTTTTGGGAATTGCACTGAGTTTTAGTTTGGAACTCGTGGTCCTCGAAATCGCTCGTAATAGTTTGAGGGCTGACATGACCGTTTTCCATTGTGCCGCTAGGTAGTTGAGGTGTATGTGGCTGACCAAAAGGATGAAAGACTGAAGAATACGGAGTTTTCATTCTGGATTCTGTTGTTAGGTGCACATGAGGACATGAGGAGTAGGTAGTAGGTACATTAAAGTAGCTCTCATGCAACCTTGTAGGTGAACTAATCAGCTGCTCGGGGCTTTTTGCTAGACGATTCGTAGAACAGTGCTGATTTTCGGTCTTAGTTAGGTTGCACAAATGTTCGGGACTGCTGACAGAATGATTCGTGGATCCATTTTCGGCATAGCCTTGCAAAATCATGCAGCGGTTACCTTGGTATCGATTCAACAATGCAGAATGCATTCGAACAGAATCGTTCATAAGTCCCCAATGGGAACTTTTAAATTGATATATGGCAGCATTTTTGATAATTGGTTCCGGATAGGTTTCTATAAAAACAGAGCATTGCATGCAATCGATTACAAGTTATGAAGGAAAAACTTCAGTAAATACAAAACGTGTCACTGTTTTCTAATACACTTTGACGGTTTAAAACTGTTTATTTGTCTTGCAATTATACCTAATAGGTTTGGAGACTTTTCACCTCGCAAACCAGTATACAGTTTGTTTGCGTATAAGCTTGAATGCCTATACGGTTGGCCCGTTGTTGCGCAGAATCTGCGTAGGTCAGTAGTTAGCTTAGTCCTAAGTCCCACTCACGTCCTTTCTCCCTTCTCTTCCATTCTAAACTAAACTGTACATTTTATTGGTGGTCTAATTTTGTCCACGATTATTCCATTGATAACACGTCAATTTTTTAAGCGTAATTGTGATATCTGTTAGTCTACAAACCCTACCTACTCTTGCATATTAAAATAGTCAGCTTATTGAACAAGTTGTCAGAGTTCTATGGTTTCGTTATTTTCATGAACGACTCGAGAACAGTAAAATTGTGTTTGTCAGTGTATTTCACGAAACAGACTTTAAGTAAACTCTTAACGATTTGTATAGTTTCAAAAAATGTCCGTAAATGATCGCAGCCGTCGCAGTCCCATGGACTTTCCAGTTGACCCGTTTAGGAAAGAATCACTAGACTCAAGTTGCGCTCTTGTTGGAGCTCTTCAGTAATGCATATCATTGCCAAGGCGGGGAGTAGAACTCTGGCCACGCTTTCATGAAGCAACCGTGTTGACCACTGTGCTGAATTGTCGAAAACCTATCTTCGCCTATATGTCTTTATTTTCATTATCGTACTAGACATGTTTGAAACCACTGTGTCATTGACCTGAAATTATGCACGACCAAATTATCATACGTGAACACCCAGCCACATTCGTTTGTGAGTAGTACTCTGATTGCCGGATTACACCTGGTTAATAGTGAATAATATGATAAGCTAACCAGTGGCCATTTTGGCATCATTAGATGCACTCGTTTATTGCCGTTAATATTATTTTTCTTTTGAATTCTGTTTTCAGGCAGTTATTTTTACCCGGCAGTCCTTTTCAAAAAGAAGCGCCAGACTCTAGTTAGGGTTTGTCAGTATATATATTCTTGCGACTGTAAGGATTTAAACCCCGGCTATACGTCCGTGAGGTAAACGCATTGACCAATGCGGCAGTGGTCATATATTAGGCATAAGTGAACTATTGTGTGAACACTTACTCATTCCACTTTGTGAATTATGATCGGGTGACACGATCATGCCTGTAGGATACGTAGTTGCTGTCTGTTACCTCCAACAGATAACCTTGCGACCAGCGCTTCTGAGTCAAGAAAGAATCGCCGACTATATTAAACCTATCCAACAATACTTCAACCATAATTAGAGTAGGCATTTTTGCTTATCATTCCAGGACGCTCACGTCAAAATTGTATTTGCCCTGATTCAAATTCGGCATTGACAGCCAGTGACGCATGTGTCAGAATGACGACGGTTTTTGTCCGATCTGTAGAATTTCTATTACAGATTACGAATTTGAGGTTATTTATTCAATCTGCATTGCAGAAGTCAGAATTAATGTGGACAACTTTTCGTCTGATCCCACGTAAAAACTCCTAACCCTGAAGCAATTTTAGTACCAGTTGTGGTGCGTTATAACCTGGTTTGGTTTTCAGTCGAAGCTCATCCCAATGAACACCGCCCCGATGACCTAGTCCATTAAGTAGGAGGGCGACATCGAAGTTAAATCGTGCAAACCTACGAACAGAAGGCCATTTTCTTTTCCTTTTTGGGGACGCAAACGACATCACTAGCTCTAAAAGTCTTACTTTATGTGGACTTAATTCATTTAAACAAACGGCTATTGATCCTCCAAAGAGGACAACGTTCTGCGCAAACTTAAAATGAATATCTAGTGGAACAACGTCCAATGATACGTTTCCACGTATGACTGAGGCTCACCTCTACTAGTTTGTCACTGATTCATGCAAACTCTGATTCATCTGAGATGGACCAGTAACATTATTGCCATGAAAAACACAAGGCAACAAACGAAAGTTCTATGATATAAGTGTTTCACACCAGTGATTTCAAATGATATCACAACCAACACTAATTGGACTGATGACCCATTGGAATAGGAAATCAGTCACTTAATTGAATGCTATTAGCTCCATTCGCAATCTGTTAACTCTATGTACAGTTTGAAGAAGGACGAATGTTAGCACGGTGGTATGTTGGTTTAAAAGTAAGCAGCATGAAACCTTAGGTCATAACAAATTCGGGGTGTTGTGAATGTGTCCGTTGAAGAAGCCGATGAGTTGAGATGGACTCTTTCTCTAGTGCAACTGGGACATTAAGCTGTCACAAGCTAAGGTTATTCCGTTTAGTAGTTCGCAATCATAAGCCTGATTTCTGAAGTCCGCCTTCGCTTTGGTCAGCAGAATAGAAGTTGGTCATAATTTAAGAACCTATTCATTTTGTACACCGACTCTCGAACATTTTTTGGTGGTAAGATAATTTAAGTTGTCGTAGCACATTAGCAACTCATTGATCTAAATGTATAATTTCTGCCTCAAGTTTTACTTATAAATTGATTCTAACTACAGAGACTCGATCCAATACCGAAGGAGATTTGAGGGTTAAACTCATAAAAACCAAAGTGGTTGCCGTTGATATTTGGTTTCATGAAGTTCATCCCCATACGATTACCAGGAGGGATGTTATTGTGAGCATGTCAATAACATTCATCCACATTGTGTTTTCCAAACTGCTTTAAGTTTGCGTCCTTCATTCCACTAAGAACCATTAGCTGTATGTTTGGGAAAGCAACACAACTCTGCAAAAGCGCTTTTAAATTGTCTGTTCCCGTCCATGTTATAAATTCGCGAGGCCACAGTGCTTCCGATTACCGAAGTTCTCTCCTTCCATTAAATTAAGTACCACAGTCACGTTGCGTGATGTTGAACTTCCCAGTTTCTATGCGTTTTTCTGTATATGTTTGAAGTCTAAGTTATTCTTCCTGCGTGAAGGAGTGTCCCGTCTTGTTAATGTGAACAGTCTCCATGACGGAAATTTTGTGACTTAATCAACCGAAATGAGCGAGTGCGCCCATTCAGGGTCACGAATACTCAAACAAAGACAGCTTGAATTTCACCAGAAACTCCTAGTTGTGTAAGTGCTCTCTACGAGATGGTTACTAATGTAGTCAAGCGAAGTGAATTATTTTTAAGAGGAATTTCAGAACGGACGTATTCCGTGCACGGTCGTATCTGACAATCAATAATTAATTGTCCGACAAACGGTCGACAGATTACTTTTTTAAAACAGAAACACTAATCCCATAACTGAAAAGCAAGTAAACACTATGTTCTGGGCAATGCTGATTAGACCTTCTCAGAAATATAGTGCAGCACTTCAACAAATATATTTCCTCTGTGATTGTTTAAAAATTAGGCCCCTGTGGTTTGAGTCAAATGATTGTCACATACCTTTTAAAATGTACTTTTTGAGAATGCATGACTGGTTTGTAGCTCTAGCCTGCTCCGTTTCATATGGTACACGAAGTGTAAATTATGGTCTTAGAATGGTACCGGTAGAGGAGAAAATGATAATCTAAACAAAAGCTGGTTGTGTTTATCAGTAAACACACTCTATCTCCAGTTCTGTAAGAATTGTCAACGTTTTTGTTAGCTTCTTGATTAAATTCACGTTAGGTATGTTTAATATGATGACAAAATTCGATAAATCTTCTCAGATTGTTAACACGTCAACGTTAATTGGATACAATCAGACTGATCGCAGTAACTTTGAGTACGAACCGATTAATGTGTCCTGACAGATAGACTGGTCTTCTCAACAAAATATAAAGACTCACATAAACATGCCTCGATAACTGATGCAGTCTTCTGTTCTGGCCAAATGACACTATTAGATGGGATGACATCAATAAAAGATTTAAGCATTAAATCAAGTTAACACACCTTTTGTCGTGAGGTCACTTGAATACACTAGACTGCGATCTGTAATAGGTTTGATACATGTTTGTACAAACTGTAAACGCCATCGGTTATTAAATGACAATCAAACTCAATATGCGTATCATTGTGTGACGTCAGTTCTGCTGGGCTTTCAGTAATGGTTTCAACGTCTGAATCTTTCCCTCTTGAGCATGTTGTGCTTATCTTTGATCCGCTATAGCTACTGGTTTCCTACTTTATACTCATTCATCTACAGCTCTTCAGCTCGCATTCCTGTAATTTTTTAAAATTAGAACCAGGAGTGTTTAACGGCTTCAGCAGGTTAAAGCCGTTGTTCCACGAATATCACAATAATAAAGCATACCAGAACAGCTAGGAATATTTTGCGGTGGTGTAATCATTCTCCTTGAGGATTTTCCCTGTTTTGACAATCAGCACTTTCGAAGTCAGTACAATCAGTACTCAGCGATGATCACTTAATCGAGTTACTGACTGTTTGGCAACTTGCAAAACAATGGCCTGCTGCTGAAAAATGTTCACTCAGCTAGTTCACTCATTCGTACTGTGCATGAACAATACTGATGCAGAGTGACCAGGATGTGGTGAGATACCTGACATAAAGCGTTTCTTGTTGCACAATGCTGTGCTTAGTGGCGCTAGGACGGAGGTAAGTTTGCACAGCTTACTGATCTGTATGACGTGTACGTGATGTTCATAGAGAGATGGCGCTAGTCCCTGAGCGTGGTTTAGTAGGTTTGGCTGGTTAATTAGAAAGTGGCTTTATTACAGGATGGTGTAATTACTGAGTTTTGGTCGTATTGCGCTGTGTTTTATATGGATTAATAAGCAGCCTCGTTTGTCAGTTAAGTAATTACTTCTAAGCAGACAGGCAATGCATCATGCCTGGCCCCCAATCCCATTCGAATTCAACAAGTATAGGTAGCCAGAATGTGCTTGGAGTCAGCACTATTTTGTGCTACGGCCCGACTTATTATCTACTGGTCAGTTACTTCAGTTCACTCCTGATCTTTATGATTCTGAGCGATGAACTGAAGCGGAATGTGTCCATTTATTTAGACTAGCTGGGACTCGGTGAGTAACAAAGCAGTTAATTAAATCTCCTTGTCACCAGCGACGGCCTAGTGACATTTGACTCGTGGTATGGACGATTGTTTACAACAGACTGTTTCCTGTTGGTTTTCCTTGGTGCATCCGCAGATGGTTAGATCTTTTGTGAATAAGCGCCACATAACTTTGGATCGGGAAGCTTTCATTCCTTTTGGCGGTAACTGATACAAGTCTGCTAATTGTGCTAGATACTATCGCTCCTAACAAACGGATTATCCACAGCCGTCGCCAATTAAACCACCGTGATCTAGGTTATTTTCAACTAATCGCCCAGTCACTAACTGTTTCTGACTAAACGTACGCTATCACGTTTTAATTCATGTTCTGTTGAAACATCAATCGGTTTATTTGAGGTGACGGTCGAAGTTGATCTGGTTGTGATAGGCAGGTCAGATGAAGCCTGTATTTGGTCGAACGATTCCTATCTGAACTACCAAGGCGATTTGCCATCTGCTGAGTCATACCGTTACCGTTAGCCTGCTGACGACTAGTCTGGGGGGTTGGTTAAGTTAGTTTGAACATTACTCACAGTCGATCACTGCTGGTAGAATTTTCAGTCGAATTATTTCAAAAAGAAACACTATACATATCATATGATCATACTGTAGCTCCTCAGCAGTGCATTTTCATGCCACAACAGGGGCTTGAACTCCAACCACACTTTCATTGGTCAACCGTGCTGATCACTATGGCAGCGACCGCATAGTAGGCACGATCGAATTATCATCGTGCGACACTTAGCTAATTTTGTTTGTGAATGGTAAGATGGTAATTGCCGAAACGCCAGAATTATTATTAAGTCTGAGCCAGTGCCATTCCCCGAACCTAGCTGTCGCTGCTAACGTTTCTTTCAACTCAGTCGCCCTCTTGAAGACTTAAACACTCTCTGTAGTAATTAAAAACCTAACCGACATACGTGAAAGTTGAATAAACCTCCATCTTGCATGGTTTACATATACGTGAAAGATAAGCATCTGAATCTAGATAGAAGATCGGCCGTAAGATATTTTGCTAGACATCTATGGGGCGAACGGAGAGAGAGAGAGACAACCGTCAAGAAAGTTTGCGGGGCAAGCGGACCAATTTAACAGGCTACCTGACGTTCCAAACAACGACGTGGTGGTGGTGAAGTGTAGTTTAACCATTGTCAATGATATGACCAACATTTCTGTTACATCAATACAAGGGTGGAGAAAGCAAAAGTGGTGCGCCTGGAAACTATGCAATTTAAAATGATTCTAAGCTGAAATTTGAGTTTTACATCTTTTAGAGGACAAAAGTCCCATTAATGATACCACGCAAAGTTTTTAATACAGAAGAGTAACAGTTTTTAAGCGTTCAAAATGTGACCTATTGTTCACGAAGGTCTTCGTTTTTATTTAAATCTTGGAGTGAATCTACCTGCCACCCAAAACTAATTCAGTCTACTAAAGTCATGCTATGTGAAGTGGGCTTAGTTGGGATGAAACGAAAAATGTTTAGAACAAGGTGAGATACGAAAACACAGCATTGTCAAAATACCGAACCATTATGTTCACCTTCTTGCAGATGAACTGTTTCCCAAACGCACAGCTACTATAGTAAATTTCACTTCGAGTGATCAGGTACAGCACAGTGTGTCAAACATGACAATTTTATGGAGTATTGTCGCCTATCTACATGTTGTTTTCAAATTTACTTGAAGTAATACGGAACAGTAGTGATACCTACCTTGAGGACCCGTAAGAACAACACGTTTTTAATATCAAATGTGTACTAGCAAACACCGCAAAAAACTTGTCATTAAACTGTACCAGAATGCTTTTTCAGTATGACGTGCTGTCGCTTAAGAATGTACCACACAGTGAGACTGTTGACGTTCTGTGCACTCTGACTTCTAGTCAGACCAAACAAGTGTGCTACTCCAATGAGAAGCTTTAAAGTATGCTGTCGTTTTCAACTGAGTATATCCCATTTAATTTTACAGACTTGTTCGCTGAAAAGTTATGGATATGACACGTGACAGTCCATTCGGATCCATGTTGACCCGCATTTTTTCAGGAACATGCTGAGCACCAGAAATGACGGCAACTTCACTGTAGTGGTCTTCACAATCCAGACCATTTCTTGCCGAGTTTGCTGGTGACGTTCAGGTTATTAGAGGTTATGAGCCTTTGGATTCTCCCCATTCAAACCGATTCTTTGAACTGCCATTCACATGCTTTGTCTTAAAAACAGCTTCGACACATAAATGTGTTCAAATTTGTTCTAAACATAGACAGTGGACAGTTAGCAAATTACTTGGCAAACGGCTTCAACTTAAAGTACTTTGTACTAGTCTGTTTGGTAATAACCCCGGTGATTTAACGGGAATGACCTAACGCATGTTCAGTATGCACTGGTTGAATAGATCAGGTGGGCTAAGGTATAACAGCTTCAAATGGTGACAAAACGGGTTAAATATCAACTTGGTTATTTTCATCTGCTAAGTGTCAAGTCACAAAATATTAAACCCAAAAACATCCTACGTCAAGTGGGAAGTAACGCTTACTGGGAGTTATTATTAATGTGGTAGTAACATTCTATGCACATTTCGTCTGCCCGGAAATGTCCACTCACCTGAAAAAATGACGGAAGAAATATCCCGGAAGGAACTCATACTGTAGTGTTCTCCACATCGAAGGGTGTGCATAATTACTGATTGTTTACTTGTTTTTGTTAAATTTTTGCTCTCAATTTCCTGTGACAGTCTACCTATCGTGATTGGGGCAATGCTATGGCGGCAACAAATGACCTTATTAGCGACTTCCTGGGATGATACCGAAATGTTAAGCCCTCAGGATCTGTTGCCATAGTGATCGGCATTCTGAGA
>LUCH01000581.1:0-40406 GCA_013368495.1 Paragonimus heterotremus | reverse complement strand
TTTATGTTACTAGTGACCAGTCGGGGAGTCGGCTAATTTTAAGTTGTACATCACACACTTGACTGCAACTTTCCTAGTCAGATAGACTTTCAAGCCAGCCTCTTTTTAAAAGAAACACTACACTCGGGTTTGGCCTTCATTAGAGTCCGTCAGCGAATGTGATCGAACGTTCACATCTGAGAATTCGGTCGTGCCTAATGTGATGCCAGTAGCACAGTGGTCAACATGGTTGCCTCGTGAAAGCGTGGCCAGAGTTGTAGTCCCGACCTTGACAAGTTTATGCACTACTGACGAACTCTAATGTGGGCGAGAATCAAGTCTAATACATCTTCTCTTTTATGTTCTCAAATCTACCACACTATTTATCAGTAGGTTACTTCTCGGCGATTAATCTAAAAGGTACATCGAGAATTCTAAACGGGGAGAAGGAGTACATTTTACTAGCTTCCCTCGAAGAATATCAGCCCAAGTGCCGGTGGAACGATATGACGGCCATGTTAGACATAAGTATAATTATGAGATCTTCGGGAAACCTATCCGGATACACTCTTGCAGCTCATTATTATTAATGAGTCCAGGCGCCAGTGTACCAAAACGTGTAGCTTTGGATTTGCCATTAAGGAAAGTGGCTCGAAGGTAAGATAGTCTTGTAGTTTGTGATTGAGTTCAGTCCACTTCAGTGACTTTGATTCAATCAACATTAAAAAGGAAGATGGAAATATATCTTACTTTTCATCTTATGTTAGCTGTTGTCCTGAGTTGGATGCGCCAACGGGAAACAACGGGTTACAAAGTTGAAATAAACTATGAAGTGACCAAAGTGATATGAGTGTCCTAAAATTATTGACGATTTGTCCCTTGTCTAAGTGCCAAAATGACTAGCTGCCGTCAAAAAGTGTTTTCACGTACACGCATGAACTTCGACTCGTGGCAAGATAAGTTTGCGAACAGATTATGACGCAATCCGGTCAGTTACCAAATGTGTTACGGTAGGACTGCACAGGGTGATTATTATGCTAGCATGGGCCTGATCAAATAATACTTAGAAAATTTTCCTTCGAAAGTGTGATAGATATAAGCATATTTCTTCCACTGCAACCATACTAAGTTCTTAACACTGTTTTCAGCGTGCATACTAATTAGTAATAAATAGTAACTGATGTAAGGTAAAGTTACAAGGGTGAAATTTTTCTTTCAAGCCTACAGTGATAGTCTCGCCTTTTCTTGATGGATCATAGCTTAAGGGTAGAACACTACATGCGTATCCGAAGGCGAGTGTTAACTATGTGCCATGTGACAGGTGTTCGAAAAAGAGGTTTAGTTAGGGCAGTATAACAGGACGAAATACCTTAATTGTTCTCTTGCCAAAAATAATTGAAATCCACTTTCTTTTACATGGCTGATTATTCCATAATCTACCCGGTCACACATATGGATTCTGTTATATATATTAACTTCCGTACATGCGTCTTCGTAAAGACCGCTTGGTTTTTACCTATTTTCACCATAGTTTTAGGCGACAGATTAGAGGGCAATAAGTTAGGCCAAGACCGAGATTTTCTCGCTTTAGGTTGCAAAGTGATATTGACTAATAGAGGGATATTGAACGTGAGCAGTAAGTATTCGCCTAGGGTTAATTGTTTAAGAAGTATATAACCTCACCTGCCTTTCAGTGGTTCAGCGTTCTATTTCATCATGTTGTTTCTCCAGCTTTCAATTATTAGTTCACTCGCAACGTTGCAAGTGTTGCAATACTGACCTGTATAAGTAGCGTCGTCATCAGTCGAAGAGGTTGAATATCACAGCCTATCCCAGTACTGGTATTCGTTCTACTCTTCCGTGCGCAAATTAATTGTGATGTTGTGAACGGTAGTTAGAGAATGCTTCAATATCAAATTCCTTTCAGTGTCGTATACACTACAACCCATGGCAAACAGAACACTTAACACAGCTCTTTCGGCCAAAAGCACATAAATTCTCTTTCCAGCAAGCCGTTTATTCATGAAATAGGTTTCTTGAGCTAGAATGTGGTTATCTGACATGATTTCTGCTCCAATTAGTGCTTTGCTGTTAGGATCTAGTGCACGCAATATGTGAATATATGCTGTAACACCTAGTAGTTGAGTTCTACTGAGATCATTGGCAAAAATAACCACATTCATTCTAATCCCCACGTCTAGTTATTTTATGAATGCTGCCCATTCATCTGTCGTCATTCTATTTGTCGGTATTGACGGCAACATCAACACGAACGATACTCATCATTTGAGGTGGATCACATACACACTACACACGGGCGCTGATATTGTGATTACACAACTATCTTCGATCCAATTATAGCGCATTATATTAATTTGCAGTTGTGAGCTACATAGTCTTAATTTTTAGCAAGAGATAGCATTTTCAATTTTGCAGCGGATAAATAGTGCGGCTAGTTTGATAAACAGAATAAAATATTTAGTGACCTTATAAAGATGGAACAATCGAACTAGTCTGTGAAGCTTTTTGTCATAAAAGCTCGGTGATTTAAGTGAAATGAACCGCAAGCGTAACTGTTTTTAGGTGGAAGGTTTCACGTAAACTCCCTTTAACTGTTTTAAAAAGCAGTATCATGTGACATACTCATCAAAGAATGGTCCAGTGGATATATTTGAGATTGCAGAGAAATTGAGTACACCGATGCGCCAATGATCACCATTCTCAGCGTTTACTGTCACCAAAACTCAAATACACAACCCTAACTGATTGCCCCTGAGTCTTTTATTGCCTTGGCTGTTAAATGTGAGAAAATACTTTTGTGCAGCGTTTTAAAAATACATATAACCAATAAATTCCGCTTCCTTCAGACTGTGTAGAAGTTATCCTGTGTGTGCCCTAAAATGAATGACAGAAAATTTGTTGTCCTTTTAGGCTTCCAGGAATGAAAATTTCGTATGGAATGAAGTTTGTCTCAAGGAAAGCTATCGATGAATAATCAGGAAGGTGAAGATATAATGTCATACTGTATAGAGGCACTGTTTTCAAAGGAAAAACAACCTTATTTATCGACTTGCCATTTCACATCTACTTTCACACTGGTCGCAATGTCTATCCGTGAATTTCTTGGACTGCTTAAGAACAAACGAACATCCCTTCATATGCCATGGTGTTTCCTGTAAGCTACCGACAACCTATCTTGAAGGACAGAATTTCAATAAAAATAATTTCGTATCCTATTCACTCATTTTTTCTAAATTGCCTTAGCGTAGTTCTATTTGATTAACTCCTCAAACACCGTCGCCTATTTAACAATTACCTATTGTCCATGTTTTCAGGTTTGTGAGGACATTGACGGTTTTTAGTGACCGGCTGAGTATGAAATTTTGGCTGCACATGTTTAACCAACAACCAAGTGAGAGAGATAAACAGTGGAGATTTGAGCGTAGACGTTTGAAGCAGTGGGTTCAGTTGTATGTTCCAACTACCTCATTGCCGTAGTTGTCCATTAAAGTAAAGACAGCAAACAGTACAAACCTGGAAGTATTTAATTTTGAAAAGATCAAATTTCAATCGTTCTTATTACGTTCGATGGCGTTCATTTAGCTCCATCTGAACACTCAAGTTCTTCATAGTGCTTCATGCAGGTCTCAAAAAGAGAGAATGACATTAATCAGTCAGTAGGAAACAGACATGTTTAAATTTGACAGAATGAAAATGTTTATGGATAAGTCCTGTCATGTGATCAGCAGCAGCAACAATAGCATCAGCATCATCGACAAAAACAGATCAGTTGTCATTGCTGCTTGACTTCCATCCAACCACAAAAATATAAAAGTTTTGATTGAGTCAAGAGAACTAAGAAAGGTATGAGAATTAATTTAAAAAAACACAACAAATATCAGACTGGGATTTGGTGACATCTGTTGCTCTGAAAAAGTTTGATGAAGACAAAGCTATAGTGTCCTGAATTGCCTACAGTAATATTACGGATACCTACATCCATCACATCGTTAACACGTTACATTTGTACCTGTAAGGTTAGTTTTTTCCGCCAATCGATTCGATAGCCTTTTGATGAGGATAACAAATTAAATAACATCATATATTGGTACCGATTTGTTTGGAGATGAGAAAACATTTATTCAGGTTACCCTCGTACACTGAGTGGCAGAAACGTTTGCCATCCACAGAACGCAATACATAGACCCATTCGGAAATATTGAAAAATTGGGGGGATTACACAAATATGATCATACGGCCCTTCATTTTTTTTATAGAAAAATGTTAACGTTATGTAATTCACCGGGACAATTCAGGTGTCATTCATAAGATTCAATAAACAATGGGCTTTTTTCAACCACCGGACAACCGGATGACTTACTGTGATAAATACGCCTTCGAATATTGACCACCAAACCTAAATTCACAATGGTCTATGGGGTAGAATGTAGCCGGAGGTGTGACAACAACACAAGGAGGAAAGTGCAACTGTGCTCACTCGACCAGCGCCAATAAAATAAATACCCATAGCTGTTCACACGGATGTTTTGTATCAAATAACCATTTCGCAGTTTGGCAACTAGTACAGATTTTAGGCTCACACGTACCTTAGCTAAAAGCCGAGCCTTGACGCACTCACGCATACTTGTTCTACAGTGAGAGTCCAACAGATTGGACAGAAAAACACGCGCACTTGGTTTGTCTGGTATTTACGGTTCGGGTCCTGAATCAAGAGCGACCGTGAGCGTCAGTGTACACATACGAAACGTGAACTAACCGGTGGGCGAGTGCCATTTGCCATCGCTACCAGCACCACGCGTTGGCTTCGTCACCAGACGGTGTGAACTTGAAACGAAGAGCGTCCAGTTTAGTATATTAGTAATGTTGGTACCAGTCTGTATAAGCGCAGATCATTCGGTGCTGTCATTTGATGTTGATGATCATGATGGCCTCATCGGTTTACATACATACACGCATACAGCCATGACCGACACTCGTGAGGACAAGCAGGCTTCGATCCGCTCTGTCTGTCTTTCTTAGGTGGTACACATCTGTAGTCGGTTAGCAATCGCCTATGGTCAGGCCATGTGATACCTACCCTACGTTACATTGCACATTCATCGGCACGCCGGCTGTTGGAGTTCTTCACATATCTACTATTTACTAGCCAGCTCGAATTATCCGCAGGCAAGCTCGCTCATTTGTCGACTAGTTTAACTGACAGGTCGTGATCCACTTTTATTTTCAAGTACTAGATATAGCTGGCAGAAAATTCTCCAAATAACTAGACGGATAAATAGTCTATTGTGATAGGAATGATGAACATAAACAGCAACAATCAAATCAATCGTACAATCCTTTTTGTCAATAGAACTTCAGTAGAGAGCCGTTTTGACGAAAGCTGTGAGACCAAGAAACTGTTCTTTGTTGCAGTCATTTTTCTAAAAACTTTCTTCCCTTAGTTACCGATTTATATCGCGCAATAACATTTTGTTCCGACGTAAATATTGGTACATCTCTTGGTTAGGGTTTAATGTAGATGATTAGGGTATACGGTTTGCTACGAAACCACATACCTTACATGTGTCGCTAGATATGTGTAAGATGTCATTAACAGGTGGTTATCGTAATATGGTCAAGCACGTTCCGGTTCCGTTTCATCAAGTTTCAAAGATGAATCGAAACCACTTCCAGTCGGAAGCTGCGCATGACTGTCAGCCATATCAACAATCTGAGATTGAGTCATACAATTAATATTTTCTTTGTGACCTCATTCTTCAATCAAAGTTGTCAAACTATAGATGCTCGTCCATCCTTATTGACAACTTTGTCAAAACTTTCTTCGTGAACGTTAGATACGTTGCACGTTTCTCTGTATTCATTTACATACTCAGTCGTCTGTTCCGTTGTTCTATTTTACGGTTCATTATGGCAAAAATTTTTGATGTTTATTGGGGAGCTCACATAATTTTTCGCCGCAACAGAATATAATCTGTTGATATCTCAGTTCTCTCCAACCTGTGATAGAAGGCAGTCCAACAACTTTTTAAATGCCATCGTTGTGACTGGATGTGCCGACTAAAAGTTACCTATTAGACGAAACGATAATGAGGCTAGGTTGACCCGAATTAGTTTTGTTAACATCTTGCTAGTTTCAAAATTTTCTACGAGCAACCTGAGTTTTGTTTGATGTTTTCTCAGCTGAGTAATAAAGTCATTCCTTCGCAGGGGCTTTCACACTTCTAGACAAGGGAGCTAACCGGTGGGACAGACTGTCATATAATGAATGAATATGCGCTTTGCGCAAAGAACTAAACTCAGTGTACCCCGTGAAATCCGTAACTGTGAATGTGGGCCATAGACCAATATCCGCTGATGTACCTTTATGACGACAGGTGGAAAATACTACCGACCAAATTGATATGATCTGTGGGGTGGGAATCCGAGTCCGGGATACGGGTGTTCATTCGGTTCTTTCGGCAGACTTGCTTCGGTAAACAGTGACAGGTGACTAGTCAGGATGTCTTAGTCTGAACGTTTCACTCCAGCAAACGTTAGTGTTTAGAGATAATTCAGTTGTTTGGTAAAATGCGATCCTAGATATAACGACGTTCGCGAATACAAAATCTACTTTGTGTGATGCCCATATTTCTGGATCAAACAGTTTCACGTCTACGGCGACCTCTTCTCCTTAATGGCAAGCAGCAGAATACATTAAATGTATATGAAAACGACAAGGTCAGTTCAATCAGCAATTTATAATTGTGAACTTTAGTGCTTATCATCCAAAAAGATCAATTTATGGTTTCTCTTGAGACTTTGCTGACAATTGTCAGGTTTGCTAATGGAACGAAAGAGTGATTTTACTCAGGTCACATATAAATGAGGTAAATAAAGGTAAATTCAATTGGTTTTAATCAGTGTACTGAGTTCGATAAAATTCTACTTGAAAACAATCTGGCCTAAATTTAAGCAAATCTTAATTGTTCGGTTTGGGTTAGGTATTTGTTAACTCCGTAATGGTTAATTATTATCCGATAATTCGGTTTACTCTTGACGATAAGGTAGACGTGGATCCTGACCGCTTGGTAGTTTCTCACGGCACATAGAACCCTGGTTGCGCAAAACCTGACTTGGTGCTTTTGTAGGTTTAAGCTGTCCTACAGTTCGGGTATCAAGGGATAATGGTAGACAGTAACTAGACGGTTACTGTGTCTCCTCTCGAGGCTATCGGGCAACCTGATCATTACTCACAAGCGAAAGTGTTTGTGCGTTCACATATGATAATTCGGTCGTGTCTAATGTAAGGTCAATGGCGCAGTGGTAAACACTGTTGCATCGTGAAAAGCGTGGCCTGAGTTCTAATCGTGGCAGTGGCGATGATATACACTACTGACGAGTTCTGTTGAGAGCGAAAGTCGAGTCTAGTGCTTCTATTCGAAACAGGCCAACTAGCAATTCTATGGGAAAGCGAAAGTTGCGATCACTTATAGGTGATGTTCAGTCTATATGAAACACAACTTGTAGCCTGTTAGTTTGTTATCAGCGTTGACAATTTAAACAATGTGCTGTCTAAAATACGTGCAGATATACAGCACACAGCCACTATCAGCAGTCATAAAATGTTGTTAGACAAACCCTGTTTACCTGGCTGATCTGCCGAATGAAGATATCTCATAGATTTATACTGGTACTCATACTCGTGCATTCATAGTTAATATGTGATGAATTGTGTAGCAAGGATTATGGATTCTTGCTGGTTTACACTGCCCAGTGTAGGGGTCTCCGAGTTTGCCTACTGGATAGTAACACAATTCACTGTCAAAGCCATGGTTGAATACTACGAATGAAGAAGTAACAGACATATCACCCACTTCATTGGGTGTAGGATAATGCTATATAAAATTTTCTGTCTTTTCCGCAATCAGCTGACGTTTTTTGGTCTCTGTATTTTCGACTCGGTCGAGGAATACCAAATTTGATGAGGTCTTACTTTATTGAGCATATTTCTATTACTGCTTCTATCACTCACACGGACGAAGTCGTTGCTGATGTAAGGTATTCCGTATATACCACTACGCAAACAACTTTTTAATTGGCCAAGGTTAATTTTTCAGTTACATTTGTGTTAACCATGGAAGGACTTTAAAGAGAACGAATTATGTTACTCCGACTAAAACTATCTATAAAGTTGTATTCCCTTGGATCTTGGGATAGATCACTCTATGCGTACTTTCAGGGTAATGATGTAACACCTACCTCCTGAAGATTGTGGCCTATTGCTTTGTAAATAAAACGTACGCTATGAGCCATTCTTCTGCTACACGGACGTAGTCACTGGACAAATTTATTTTCTACACCTGAAAAGTGATTTATCTTCCATCAAGAACTGTGTGATGGTAACATTAATGCGAACACTGAACAAGACAAACTTATGGAATTTAATCAGCAGGTGTAGATCAAAGTCCGCCTGGTAATTCAACCAAACGGTGACTCGAGTGGCGGAACAATTCGCATGATCGGATATGACAAGGTGTAGTGCTCGAAGAAACGCAACTAACCAACAATAAACAGTACCTGCATTTTGAATGACGGACAGGTTGGATTATAAGCGTTCAAGTCCACGAGTGACCCATCGTGAGCTATGCAGGCAAGCAACTGGCGGTCGGTCAAAGTAGGAAAGTATAGAGCAAATAAATTGTTTTACTTGTCTTGAAACAGTTCTGTCAGTTGCAGCCGAGGTGCCAGAATTCCACGATTTTCAACAATATGTTATCTACCGATTTGTGGAGCTTTCTAACTGGTCACTTTTATACACTATACTTGATGTATATTTCACGTGAAGTTGAGTTAGATAGTCTTCTGGTGAGCCGGAAACAGCCTGTCGACCGGAACTTGAGGACTCGTGGTCTAACGTTCACTGTTAAAAACAGGTAGCTCCTAGGTGAACCTACAGCATTCTCACCGTAAAATCTTTTTACACGCTTAACGTTACATGAAACAATTGGTTATCCACTTCAGAAATATGATGAATAAACAACTATACGAGTTTTTGTCAGGTGATATATTTCACTTGGATGAAACCTATTCATGAAATATTCGGTCCTCGAATGGATTTAAATCAGCTTCAGAAACTACACACCAGGACGTGACAAGCTTGTCTAAGTGGATTAAGGAACCACACCGGAAGCTCACATTTGGACTTGTTTGTCCTCTCGTACCATGGTTTCATACGGAACTGAGCATATAATCCCGGGGATCCACAGTTCCGGCAGAACTTTTTCAGCAGGTCACACCAAAGCACAAATTCTTCGCAGCTCTTTCTCACATTAGTGAATCTGCCAGACTACTTATTAGTAAAGTCATCTAGTCAAATACATTTTTAGACTTATGATCCCTTATACAAAAAATTTCCAATATTCTGGTTTATGCCATCAGGTCATTACAGATGAAGGTACGATTTCTCTAAAGGGTTTTATAAATTAAAAAGCTGCCATTACTCGTTTTATAGGAGATTTTTCCAAGTAGCAGGACGATACATGCTGCGGGTATTCTACTAGAGTTTGATCTGGAACCAAGAACATAGGTTGTGTACAGTGATATATAATAAGAGAGAACATAATTTTTCCACTCGCCGACAAAACGCAAACCACCACAAGAAGCTTTGATTTAAACTTGGATCCATCTCAATCAATTGCGGAACACATGGTGCATCGAGAAGATCAGTAAGTGTCTCAGCAACGTTGCTTCGATTAATTTTTTCGGTATTTGTTCTTATTCTAGCCGTATTATGTCTGAAACAAGCCCTCATTCTCTCTTGTGGTAGGCTATCCCACTTTCGGAACTGTTTTGCTCTGTTGAACTGTCTGCTGATTAGCTGGTTTCCTGAGCGCTATCTGCTATCATTGGTTTCGCAACAAACAAATTGTTATATGTCTATACATGGCATTTTGACTGAAACCAATGAGAAAAATATATACATATATTTTCTCCTGTTTACCTTCTGCGTATTCGACTCTTACCTTTTAATAATGAATAGGCTTAGTTAACGTCAGTGTTATCTGCGTTCTGTGGTGAATGATTTACTGTGCACTCGTGATCTTCACAAAAAGTCGGTCGTGACATGTGAAGTGTGCTCGACTATCGGACAATTAAGATATTGCTTGTAGAATGCAGGGTATTGTGATATTTAATTTGGTGGTGTGATTTGTCGATAATAGAAAACAGTCAGTCAGATAACTGACACAGAGAGAACGATATATTCAGTAAGAATTCATTGTTCATCACGAATGGGAGCGTTCACTTTTTCCCCACATAGTTTTAACCTAGCACAAACACACCGTGCGCCACGTACTATAGAGTGAACAAAGTGTGGTCGGGTTTTCTTGCGTCCAAATTATCTGTTGAGGTCATTATCTGCTACAACACACCACTTCAAACTGATTAACATCGGTACTGTCTGGGTTATCTAAACGGCTAGTTTCAAACGTCTATGGTCAAATCCAATCCGGATCATTTTAATTTTTGGACTAGCTGGTGTAGTCTGTGTATGCCATATAATGTAAGTTTACAAATGTCACTAGTAACATTTCCACCATATCCTTCCTCATGCACAACGTTGTTATATTACTGAGACCATACGTACTAGGCCGTTATAGTACTGTTGCCATACATTTATAAAACTCGTCAAGGTAACGATTGCCGTAAACGTAAACATAAACACATCAAATCCGTGAATGTACATTCTATACGCAGGCATAAGAGGTGCTCCATTGTAATGCCTGTGACAGACAGACCCTGATGATGTATGCTCGTAACTCTGTTAATCATGTAAGTCAAATATCAACGCTCCCACTCGAAAGATTTCTTGAAGGTGATTGATTTATCAGTGATAACCGTGGAGATCTGAAAAGTGCAACTGGATTCGAAACTTGAGGATGCATTGTTAGTGAATTTTCTGTTAACCTAAATTTGGCATCCTTAGTGATCGCACCTGAACAGACGCATGTGGGTCAGTAGACAAGTCGAATTAACTTTCTTTCGAACTGAACCAACTTTATCGTCTCATAAAAACTTCACTGTCTGACCGAAGTATACGCTCAGTGACAGAGCCTTCCAGGAAAGGTAAGCATGAAGTGTTACCGACCCTTGGAACATTAAGTTCCTTTGAGCCGTTTGACTATGACAGTTGGAAAGCGCAAATCACGATATAGATACATTTTGCATATACTCTTCAACTGACTGTGTGGTTAGTAAGAAAAATGCCTAAGTGAAATATTTGAAGGAACAAGCCGAAATGGATCGTTAGTGACACTCACACGACGGCTAAAAGTTGTCAATCAGTTGTTTATGTGAGCATTGATTAGGCTATTGATAACTGGCCGTTAATATTTCGGCATGCTTGGTAATGTGTGTACTGTGGTTATTCGCCAGGACCATAAACGGTTGTGCAATAGTAAAGCTGTGATCTGTGATAGACAAAGGTGTTTCATCTTTACTGAGTGTCGGGGTTAGCATTCCGATACGATAATTCTGTTGTTCCTAACGTGAAAGCAACAGTGGAATAGTCTACGAGGTTACCTCTGGAAAGCTTACCCAGAGTATCACTCCCGGCCGATACAAGGATGTATACTACTGACTGTCTCTAACAAGAGCGAAACTCAAGTATAACGCTTCTTTTTTTGACGGCGGTTGACCAGGATATCTATGTGAATGCGAAATCTGCAAACAGTTAACAGAGATGTTCAGTTTAAATCAACTAACTCTTCAGCTGTCAATGAGTACTGTAAAACGCCGGTTTGGATGGAGACCAACAACAAAGCAGGGACTAGGGTTATGTGCTTCAGATAAGTTAGCTTTTTATGTTTCTTGTGTTGAAATCACTCATGCATCCTATGCGGATAAGTCCAAAAAAGCCTTTGTGATCTGATTCCTAAGTGTTTCAACTACTCAGATATACCTGGATATATCATCAAGAATCAAATTGTTTGCTAAGTAATTTCGTGGTTATCTTAAAAGCTTCGACTAGCTGTTGGACAAAGTTATTGAACAAAATTTATGAACAAAATATTTTGTTTTTCGTTGAAACCTCATTTCCGGGTTTGCCACTGAGCGAAATTCGGTGTGTCATTATTAATTACCAACCGAGTCTCAGGTCTCCAAAATTTCGTAACACATATATACGACTGTGGTTGGCAACATTACACAAAAAGAAAGAAAATTGTGAAATCCCTAAGTGTTCTATTTTTTTGTGCTCCACTGTTGAAGAAAGTTGATCAGCATGATTGAACTTGTGGACAAACAAGTGGTTTTAATTAGAGCGAGGATTGAAAACCGTCTCCACAATATACATGTGCCTTGTGATTATCATGTGTTCGGGGACGGGATCGAGTGTTTTAGCATCCGTAGGTCTTGCGCATGGCCTGCACTGAAGTTCGCTGAGTTCTTGCTTCCGTTTTTGTTCGAGTGTGTTTCTATTTAGTTTGCCTCTCAGTTTTGGCTATCTTCTGTGTAGTTGTTCGAACACCCACAGTGCGCTTGTCGTTTTCCCAATTCGATCAACTTGGAAAGGATACTCCGCTGTTGTTTATACATGATCTGTCGGGAGTATAAAATTACACGAATAGGGAGGTCCGACTAAGCAGGGGAGTAATGCATAGCTTATTTCTCTCAAAAGTTTTAAGACTGATCGCTTTTCAGCACTTCTGAGTAATTGGTGACTGAGTTATGTCAATTTCAGTTAAATGAGTTATGGTAATGGTTAAAACAGGTAAATGATCTAATTAGAAACGAGTTTGAGCCAGATGTCAAAAGCACTGCATTTTGTCTACAAAATACTGCTGCTGCTACCTCGGAGACCATTATCAGGACCGAGCACTTTTACTGTTGGAAACGGTTCAAAACTTAACATAATTATGGTGATGATGACGATAATGATAATGAATCATACAGAAGTACTGTTGGTGAGAACTATAAACTGTTGTTTACGAGGATTACTCACAACTTTCAGCTGATTACCACCCTAGCTTCTGAAGATCCACTTCGTCGTCTGATCGTTTCATGGGCAATACATTCTCACAACAAGCATAACACTGTCTACTCAAATCTTATGCTAGACTTAGTGGAAGTTTAGAAGTCAGTCAGTTTGATCATCTTTATCTACTGATATCAGTTGTCGCTTTCTGAATAAAAGGCACTCAGCAATGTCCTCTGATCCTCGCGTTCATCAGGTTGCTTAGATAGTTGGAGAAAAATACAGCAATTGAAACGGAACCTGTTTCGCTACGTTAACATAAGGTGGTGAGCGGCACATTCTTATTTGTTTGTAAACCAGGAGCGCGCAAAATCGGTGTGAAATCAAACTAAACACGCAGTTTTAGACGATGATACCTCAGGAAATATAAGCAACAAGCTTAACGTAGTCATAAGAAAGACCTACTTTGCAGCAAAACTGCATGTTCAGTTTAATTCCACACCGATTTTTCGCCCTCAGTTGAAAGATACATTGCCTATTCATGCTGCCTCTTACTGTGTATACCACTTCGTTTGTTCCTATGAAACGAGCAATATAGGTCGCATGACACGGCGATTATCTGAACGCATTTAGGAACATCATCCGGTGTGGCTAACTCGGGACTCGGCAAAATCTTGCTCATCTACTATCGCTGAGCACCTAATGGAGTCCAACCACTCAATCGATCCCAGTGAGTCAGTCCGATTTGTCTGACGACCACCTGCACAATGACTGACATAGGCTTGACCTCAGCTGTCTTGCTTTAAATAAATTATCATCGTGGTTATTCTTGGTCTGTCCCTAAGGTGCAAACAATTTTATGATAGATAAAAGAGATACCTAATTTCGGTTAATGCAAACCCAAACCATCATCCCCAAACGCAGTACTTTACAACAACGATGGAACTCTAATGAGGCTTAATAATAAATTATGCAACCTATAAACAAAACAACGTGACTGAATCAAACTCTCACTATCCGATTAAGTTAAAAACCTTATTGCATCCAGTGACCACAATTGGGTGGAAAATGTTTAAAATATCTATTCTAAACGATTACAATGTTTAACATGTGCACAGATTTACTTTTAACCAGAACAAATTTTTATAAGAGTCTAGTATTTCTCTGATTTCATCCGGAGGGTCTCAGAAGATATTAACAGCTGTCCACATATGTACATAAGTTTCCATCAGAATTATGATAAACGGGAATTCATATTTGTTAATCAGATAAATGCGGACTACTTAGTTTCGGGATTGTGAACAGCAGTTCTTGTACTAGTTAGGGTGAATTTTCACTGATACAACTAAATGTTCATGATCGAGTAGTCTCTTTACCGGAATGGGACAGTGAGGATTGCAATTTACCAAGGACAATTCGCCGATAGAAAATCACCGTATTTCAATTCCTGCAGTCCGTGATCGGTTGGCTGACTATCAGTTGTATATTACCTGAGAATGCACAATGTGTCACAGACCAAGGTGGTGACTTCGTTTCTAATGCTGACTGGTTACGTGACTTGAGTTCAAGTTAATCGCTGGTTCACACTTGCATTAAACTGCATAGTCACTCAACCAGTCCCTAGCTTTGGCTAAATATTTGCTTACGGCAAACCTAGGTTTAGTATCAAGCCCTTTGTGGATATTCAGTGAACAATAATAATGGTATAGTGAAATCAGTATGCGCATATTTTTGAACACTCACCCGAGCGATGTGTCTCCGGCGCTCGCATATTTTTTGTTCTCGCTCAATCAAGTCCTTGTTGATCAGAGTGCGAACGAAGGCATTCACTTCGGGAGCATGATTGTATCTGATGCGATTTTGTAACGTTTCGTTTAACATCCCTTCATCAAGAATTACCTGCGAAGACAACAAAAGATCCGGATTATACGGGGAAACCGGACTTTCGACCGAGGTCATAACCGGTGGTTTCATTAGATAAAGTCTACGGGAAAATGCTAGTAACCGTATTTGCATGGCAAAATAGAATTGCGCTAAGTTGACCTTATTTTCTCTGGATACCCTCTCAAAAGTGTTTTCACGAAACCAAATCAGTTTGTTACTTGCTCTGTTTGTTTTGAACTGGAATTCAGCAAGTAGGCCTAGTGAGTTCCTATGCTGTTTCCACCTCTCGTGTTAACCACTACTTCATTCTTTTAACCTACGCTTGTGAGTCGAGAACTCAACACTGTACGAACTGTGTAACAACTAGTCGTGTGTCGAAATAAAAGGTAAAAGACACAAGTGGTTCAAAAACTCTACACAGAGCTGGTATTTTGGTTAAGATCTAGCGATTTCTCTAGCTCCTAGTTAACGGAGCTGACAGGTAATCGGCTTCAACAAATCAAAAGCTGCCGTTGTTTGACAACTTGAGATCACTTGATGCAAATGACCAGTAGAGAAACGAAAACGTCTTCCTGCATGGTCACCTCAACTTTCACATATAATTTGGTCGTAGTTCAAAATATGTCTGCACCTTGGGAGTAAAACTGGCATTTCGGCAATAAGGTTATATACAGGACGCTACTTTTCCTTTTTTAATATTTCCAAATTAAGTTTCTTATTTTCACTACCGTATGATAATTACGTGTGAATGTAAGCCACCTACATACTATTGTCGTTCAGGCTGCTGCTCAATTTGCTTCTATCCATGATGATGATGATGATGATGCTGATGATGATGATGATATTGAAAAATATTTACGGCTGACTTGGAGTAACAGGTTGCTGGAGTTTCTTGAAAACTGTATCACTAGTTATTATGGAGTGGAATTTAACGTGATTACTTCGCTGAATTACATCTAGAAACGTGAAATGTATTCTGACCGTAACACTCAAAAGCAACACTAACCTGGAGAGAGTTTCTTAAACCAAGTGCTAAGGAGCTGGTTCGATCATATTTGTCGTGATATGCTTTTGCCAGTTGTTCGTTCTCTAGCGCAAGTTTGTTGAGTTTATCCTGGAATGTAGGTAACCAACTAGATGGGGCTTTTTGAATGATTACTGACCTTTCGATAGCACAGTTCCAGTGATAACTGCGAAAATTTTTGCTTCGTTCTGACCAAGGTTTTTGTTCTTTCTTGCAGCTGCTCACTCTGCATGTGATTTGCATGTTGTACTGCCTCAAAGTCAATGAGTGTTGGCTTGTCATCTTCTTCAGCAGACCGTATCTGTCTACGTAATCGTCGTACATTGACTCTCAGTAAGTCATTTTGCAATCGAGTTGTGTATATCAAGTTGTTCTACATCGATAGATTTAAATCAAACGTAAAAAGTTTCAGACAAAAATCGATTAACACTTTTGAGCAACCCTAATCGGCAATCGTAGGTTCTATAGACCATTGCTTATACTTCTTCCTTATTCGGAACCAAATAAGAAGAGAAGATTAATTCGTTTGATCATTTTTAGTGTTTATTCCAACGGAGTCACTCCGTGAAAACTCAGTTTCAGAGTAGAATAACCATTAATGTGGGACGCGCAAACTAACGACAATATTTCCTTCTTTGCCGAATATGTTTGTCACAGTTGCTAGTAATAATGATACGTTGGGCCAACCAACTTCAAATGAAACGAAGTTAATCAAAGTTATCAAAGTTTGCCAAAATTTTGTATGTAGACAGTAACTACTTGATCATTTCAAAGTAGTAAGCAAAGCGAACATTACTGCTGAAGCTAGTCACTCGTCACAGTGCGCTAAAAACTATCCCTCGAGTATTGTGGGTGTTTTTGGTAAGGGTTATTTACTTTGAACTGTAAGGCTGCTCAGGGTAGTTTACCTTTAGGGTTTTGCCACCCATCCACCAACACATTAGTTTAACGCTAGTCCCAAACTGCAATTGATGTTTCCGTGAGTATCGTCATCCTCGCATATAATAGTTCGTAATTCTATGGTATGTTGTATACATTTAAGACTTTAACCCCACTTACACAGTTGAAGAGCGTGTCAGCCGGGTTTCTAGATATGTGATACGTCTCTATTCCTTTCATTTTCTGTTTACTATAAAACACCGTATGACTTAAGGATAACTTTAATTACATCTGCGATATCTACGATTTACCTACAAATAAGTTATTATAGATACAGTAACACATTTTATACGCTGCATAGCAATCCCTCGTTTTAACTTCTTGGACTTCTTAGCATAAAGTACACCATTAACGTAGCTTAAGAATTCATGTATGAGCAATTGATAGTTTACATACTGCAACGTCCAAACGTGGACTGGGATACCAAACAACACAGTCGGATGTCTAGATGCCCTTTTTCTACATTCCTTTTTGCATTTTGCATATACATCACACCACGCTCAGCAAACACGTGTTTATTCAAGTATGTTGATAGCAATGCCTCAAAAGACATCATATCAATCGCAAGCAGGTGTTAGATTGAAGCCTTATGACATGGTTTCAGTGCTTATAGAGCGTCAGCAAACTGATTTTGTTGTCACCTCTTTCGTTCTCCATGTCAACTAAGCTTCATTATTTCAGACTGATAATGCAAATTGCTCAAGTACTGCTTTTGTTTCCAACTTGAAGCGGACATTTTGAATTCACTCAAGCTATTGAGATCTCTGCCAAATCTTTACAACGTGGCCGTAAAACATGTGTACAATTGTATTCCAACGTCTTAGTTGTAAGAAGTGCTGGTGCTTTTAGGGCTCTTCTTCAGAATCAGTGAAAGCTGTCATTATATCGAGAAATTTTTTATTTAAATTTAGTAAGACGTAACTCTCATCCTTGGGTAGTTGTATTCTGTACCACCGTAAATTTGTAACCTAAATACGTGACCTGTCCTCCTCAGTCTTTGCACCGAATATTATCTTACAGCCTACGTAACATCCTCTAGGTCCTAGTTAAATTTGTGTTCACGCGGCGCATCCGAAAAAAGGGATGAAGTCATCTTTTATCTGGTTGATTATCGCACGCCACAATCAAAATTTTCATTGTATAATGTTCTTGTCTTAATTGTAGACTTCTTTCTGCTTCTCATTACAAATCACGCAAAAAAATTAGTAGTTTTTTTTCCAAATTCCTTCCTGTGTTAACGCACCTATTTTCGGCCATCCAGCTCTAAGTGTCTTGGTGTAATGCGGTTGGAAATAATTCACTTGAGATAAACAAGTGAGATTAACTTGTGTACATGTGCAACACAGTATCAGGTGCCCTTGCTAAACTATTGTTGTGATTCAAGAACGCGGATGGTACAGGGAGCAGTTATTCGAGAAAGCAACACACGAGTTAAGCGGTTAAACAGGACCACAAAGAAAAACACTCATTTACATACAGTACTTAGCCTAGAACGTCTCGGTTGCCACAAACGCCAGATGTAGTAAGGACCATTTTGGGCGATAGTGCACTCCGATATTTCTTCCTGTATTTTTCCCGCGGCTACTTCGATGTCAAAATATATGCTATGACCCTAATACTAATCAGCAGTCGTGTTAGTGGTATATTACGATCGCTCATCCCCACAACACTAGTACTGAATGTGTCCATGCATAACTAATGCAACAACACGAGCGAGGGTGACTGTAATGGTAAAATACAAAAAGTGCTGCTTCGATTTCAAAAAGATTTGCATTCGATCACAACATTTAAATCAACTTTCCAGCCGGTCTCTAGTTGAAAGCTGTTGGCTATCAAGCCTGTCTCAATGGGTAAGCTGCGATCAACCGCGAATGTTGTTTATTCCCCATCAAATGAATCTGAACTTTTTCGGCAACTATTCCTTACTTTCCTTTTGAAAGTAAAACTGAACGACAGTGAAAGTAAATAGACTTAAGATACAATGAATCAAACTGGGTGCATCATAATCGAGACCACCGTTCAGATGACAAACAGTAACTACTTTAGGATGCACTACTCATAAGTCCAGCAAGATGGAGTACTCTATAGGCTTTCTCTCAACTGTTCGCCAACAGACCTTGGTGAAACTACTGTTTCAAGGCGATCAAGAAAGTTGCACCGCAGACGCCATTGTAAATTAATCGTGGATCGTTACAAACACCTCGTGATCTAGCCAGTACAACGACGTGTTTGTCAAAAAAACGAACAAAACCGGAACAAATAAGTAAACTGTCAACTCTACCAAGGAACCACGTGTTTCCTAACCTGCCGTACGAGGGGACAGTCTGTCGTGCTGTCTAACCCAACCGCTCAGATTAGAAGTTGTGACTACCAGCCATGCTAAAGACTTCGTCGTACTGAGACTAGGAAATTAAGACTTTTTTGAATCTTTCAACTGACATGTAAAAGATAGTTTTATCTGCAACTGTGAACAAATCCACACAGGAAGAAATGACCAGGTGCTTCAAACAAGATTAGATGAACACAGCCTAGAATGGCTAGTCAACATTAGATCTCAGACAACCACGCAAACGGTTTAGTATTATCATTGTTTCGTCATCGGCTAACAAACATCTGTGAATCAGGTACTTCACTTACCGTAAAATAGCAATACACACTATCAGTTTCCCAGGTAAACAGAGACTTTGTTGATTTTTACTTATCGATCGCGACTCTCTGTTTATCAGCCAGTAGGATGTACACTAGCTATATCACTTGATGAAAAGGCTCCCGGTAGCAGGGATTCACCCTCAACAATCTTCCCAAAAAACAGTGTTTCTCATTGCAAGAACCATTCTGATATGCTGCTTTGAAATTTCTCATATTCTGAGTGACCACCTTGTCTTTTGCCGACACAGATTACTATCAGTCTTTCAGTCCTCCCGAAAGGCTGAACTACACTGTCTCCAAGCATTCACATCACTGCCTCTACTGTCTTCATGACAACGAACGCACTTGCCGAAACTTGGCGATAGAATATATATATATCACTTTGCACATGCACGGAGGTATGCATCGTCACAAACGTGTAAACATTACTGTTTAACCATAATGGCACATCATTTTGAATGGATTGCAAGGCAAAGTCGTATGGTGTTATATTTGCAAATAGTTGGTCCTGGTGACCACCAGCGAAGTAGGGGAAAGCTGGTTCGACCTGTTTCGGTCTCATCGGCACCATGCACGTCAAAGAATCAAAACCAACATCTCTGAATAAGCCGCAGATTGTAGTCTAGACAAGTGTCTATTAAACGACTGGGTCGCGGTCACCGGGGCTACATGAAGATACGTGACTTACTTTCCGTAGCTTTATCAACCCATTTTGAAGCTGCGGCGGATGCTTGTTGGTTTGCAGGCCAACTGTGAAATGGACGACTGATTTCGGCCTACGAGCAAAAGCAGACATCTCAGTTAAAGAGAAGTAATGTTATCTTTAGCTTGAACATCCCCGGAAGACTGAAAAAAGTTATCTGGTGAACTTATTCGTCAAGCTTTGTTTGTACGTGGCACTAGTATGCAGTGCCCTAGACACCTTTGAAATATATCAAACTACACCTGCATTCTTCCGACGCCCAAAGGATGGGTCAGACGGAATGAAGGTCACCAGCTGGGTAGGTTGTGACAGCTGAAATTAACTTTCCAGAAAACTCGAAGATCACTTCTTACCGTACAAATGTTAGCAGTTTGGCAAAAACTTGCCCCTTGCTTTTGAAAAAACGAAGTCCAAATGGTGAATTCCAGTCAACGTGGAAAATTTTAATGTCCTATTATTCTAACTGCTGGAGCGGGCAAGACTCAAGCTATATTAACCCAAAGGGAAGCACAGATATCGGCGAATAGTGTGTGAGTTGAAATCAACATGGTCGCCAGTTCATTAGGTAAGACCACTAGGCGTTCACAGACCTCAGGCAAAAGCTGAAATTTCGGCTGTTGCAGGTAAGTCACCACAAAATTTGTCAGCTTCTTCAGGCCAGTTGAGGGAAACGGCTACAAAACTTTCTGTGTACAGTCAGGAAGTTCTCAGGTGACCAACAACTGGAGCTTTAGCTTGCAAATACCTAATATACCAAAAGTCAAAAGCAGCGAGATACACAGACCTAGGTTTATCGCCCACTGGCCATCATAAAACATGTTTAGGCCAATAATTCTTCGTATGTACAGAAAATATCGCACGGTCAACTAATTGGGTCAAATGGGGTTGCCAAGAGTAGCTGTAAGGATAAGATTGCTTCTGGAACGGATTTAGTTGACACTTATGTTGTCTGGTCATATTTAAGGTTAGCTCTGTGTTTCTTTTGGGAGATTAAGACCGCTTAATACCGAATGTAACAAAAGGCAGACAAAGAAATTCCAGAAGAAATTGGTAGATTACAGCCTTTGTCTAATATTGAATTCCTACTACTTAGTTGTGCATATCGTTTGGTTTCTCATTCAAAGCTTATCAAGTTACAAGTTATAAGCCTGTCTCCGAAAATGTTCGTTTAGACTGTGTCTCAGAAGTGAACCGTGTTGCGTTTATTCATAAACTTTAAACAAAGATGAAGTGTCTGATACCACTGAACGTTGCGCTGATTATGTGTCTTACGCAAAACATGTCATATGATCCAAACGTTGTGCACCAAGTAAACTTGAATCTTCTAAACCTAGCAGTTTTGTAGTAATCCGTTACCTCAATTAATACATCAAGAAAATGATTAGGAGATGAAAACCAGTAGATGTGTTGACTCGTTAGATCACATTGTTTGATGCTTATTTGGTCGTTTGTGTCCTTGGCATTGTAACTATTACATTAAAAGTGTTCATATTCTCGGTTATTTGGTGCTGACAAACAAAAAAACGTCAAAATCTATTTTATACTTATCGAAAGATTATACCTATCTTTAAACTTACAAAATACTTCGTCCTATAGGTTTTGGGCAAAATGTCTAATTCATTACGAGCTGATTGACAAGTAAACAGTAGAATTTAGGAGCTAAATGAGTAGAAGTAGACTTATTACATTATGTGTGAAACCAATCAACTCTTCGTTAGTAAGTAAACCGATGTACCAGATAACAAACTAACCCTCTGAAGTTCGTGTTTTTCATGATAACGAAGAAAAGTTTCAGCCACATATATGCGTTTCCCATGAACCATTTCTGTTGTAACAGTGCTTTTACACTCATCGTAAAATCGCTGAATTTCATCGTTTTTCATAGCATTAGCCTCCGTTTTGGCCTATATAGGCATATATGTATATACCTTATCGAATATGTCAAACTTGAAGCGTTTCCAACGTGCGCTCACATTTATTGTAATATTCTTTTATTTTCTGTTTGAATAATTCTTTCTCAATGTAAAGCACATAACACTTTTGTTCCGCTTCAAGCAGACGGTATCTTTCTACAAAGGAAGGTTTTGATTTCATTCGCACAGTGTGGCGTTTAGAAACGACTTCAACAGCTAAATAACCAATGTACAGATGAAGAAAAATCATCGTACGAGTTTCGGTTGCTTCCAGATTAATTCTATTCCGATCAATAAAATTCTTCAGAAATTCATTTTCCGTGTTCAGTTGCTCTGTTAAGCGTCAAAACGAATTTCGGTAGTAAACGTTGTTGAGTAACTTACTGTTTGTTTCTCATTATGACTGTAAGGTCATCCCAATTTGTCGTTCGGCTAGAGCTTTCTGAATTGTGGGACAATACACTTTTTTCTTCGTTACTGATATACAGAGAGTCGTTCATCTTTCTTATTTAATTATTTTTGCCTGGACAAAAACAACGGTTTATCGGAGAAAATCATTCTGTGTAGTTAACGAAACATAAAATGGCATCTCACTGATCTTAGAAGGTAAAAGCATCTTAATGTTGAGTGTGTGAGGCTAGACATGGGTAGTTTTAGCAGTTAGATTCCACCCATTCCTATGCTTTGTGATACTAGTTTGGCTGTTTAACAGCTAAACCTTCATGTAGGTCACTGATGTATTGCTGTCTACGACGTTGATAAGGATGATGTTGGTGAAGGTAAACATGCACTTGCGTCAGTTTAGTCTGATTCGCCCAAGCCCGAATTTTACCAGGTCAATCTACCTAAGGTAGACAGTAGACAGATTACACGGTACCCCTGGCCTTCCGTGTATCAGTGCAATTTTTTAAACGCGACGTACTTTGAACTGAATATTAATTAGTTCTGAGGTGGTCACGGACAAACTGAACGAAAATTTGGGTATCGTCGATTAGCGGCATCCGCGCCCAGATTAGCCCTTAACGAACATCAAGGACAACTTGCGTCCATATGTTGACACATACTAGTGGTTATCTGGATCAACAGCTTCTAAGTAGATACTTAATTAGTTTTGAAGCCGCTGTGGATGTTAGCTAGTTTGTAGGCCACCGACAAATTGCAGGTGGATTTCAGTCTATAGGAAGAGGAATTGCAACAGCTAAAGAAAGTGATTCACATATTCTGATACAAGTCCGATAAATGGAACCGTATACTCTTAGTAAAGATTTTCTGAAATACCGCTTTATTGCAGGTCGTTGGTTTAGGTCTATAACATGCGTGTTACTGATGAGACGGAATCTGGTGGAGACAACTGTTCACTACTTCACCGGCGTCCATTGGAAGCCACTGCATGCGAACTCCCTATGACAACAACTTTTTGGATCGAGATGAATGCCTGTTAATTTGTAATCCAACCGCACGTGGTTGAGTTGTTTCAGCCTGATGGAAAAAAGTACTATTGCAAAGGATAGAATTAAAATTTTATGAGACAAGTAAGAATACTGTCAAACAGTGTTCAGTTTACGCATATTTTATACTCGAGGAAGAAAGAGTGGAGTTTCCAGTGGTTGCCAGCTCAGCTCGCTGAATCGCTGGCTACGGGGCACTACGTGTTGAGATGAGGATAACTATGCTCGGTTCGACCGAAATAACTGTAGATGTGGTCCTTAAGGTAGGTATATTAAATTAGGTTTACATATTTTTTTAATCAGACAGTGGTCGCTTTCTTATGAGATACAGGGTCACAAGTGGGCTGAGTATTGTTAGGTTGCTAAATCTAGACAACAGCAGTCGCGACAGCCGAAGTCGAACCAATGATAGTGCGGGTGTTGCTTGAACACAATCAGCACTGGGCTACCGCAAAAACTTGATATCGTGGATATGCTATCAACAAAAACCACTTGAAAATACATAGCGGTAATACCCCTCTATATTGATAAAAGTGAGATAATAGTATGGTTGTTTTCAATATAGTCTGTGGAAACATAAGCAGTCATCCTTCAAGCAAAGTGTTTGAATTTGTAAACAATGAACTAACTGTTTGTCCGTGAGAGGTGATTAGTAATTCACCTCAAGTAGTTAGTATTACGAACTGCTTCCTTCCTAACGAAAGCATCTTTTCCGGGGACTGGCCTAATTTCTCTGAGATATTTCAACTAGTTCGTCGACCTCTGTGAATCCCATCAATGCACTGCCTCATGTCGGCGTACATGGTGACACTGAGTCATATGCCACCTAATCGCATCGTGCATCGCATGCTGGCTAACTGTTGGCTGTGATAAGCGAAGTGGTCATCTACGCTGTAAAAGAAAGACGTCAATGCTGTCTGACGAAAGAAAAACTAGACGTTTATGTTAGGTGATGCTTTCCAGACTTACATTCTTCGTAGTTCTAAAAATTGATGGCCGCGGTCATTGTGTGAGATACTTGAGTGACCAAAAATTATTGAAGTTCATGAGGCGACTACTGTTCAAGTAATAACTCTAACCCTTCAAACAAGCAAATTATCCGACGCACCTGACCCTAAGGAAAAACCTGTATGACACGCAGGTACTCTCCAAACTCGATTTGTAAATTTTGTCGCTAGATAATAATTGATACCGAAAACACCCCAAAGGTGGCAGTCATCAACCTCTCCGGATTTCCTCATGTGTAGGAGGGACTCGTCAGATTTTCAATATTTGCTGCAAAAACTTTGCTAGAAGATGAGTATTACTAACTTGTAAATAAAGTATCTCTTAATCCTAGTCAGTCGATTCACGCAAGCTTTCTGTTTTCGGGAACAACTGTCCGTGAACTTGGCCTTTCCCTGGACTTAATTACCCATCCTGTATCCTAACCACTACTTCATGGACAGAAAATTGTCCGGTGCTTTGAGGGTGATGTCGATTAAGAACAGTTATTTGAAGCAATAGTTTTGAATGCTCAACTGGATACGGGTAACTTACAAGCGGATTAAAACCTCATCCCAAAATAATAACAATAAAAAGGCAGTCCACAAATTCGATGTCTTTTTAGTTCTAGCTACACTTTTTCTAATCTTCTTTATTCAGTATTTTACTCTGACACAAATATTTGCTCATGGGTTTGAACAGAAATCTGGCTTGTCTTATTGACTCTACAATGCGTCTATCTGTTGCCAATTCGACAGTAGTATTCCGTCATCCAAACTCCTTCGTAACGTCAACCAGAAAAATATCAGTGGGCTTGATGTTACTGCGCCCATATATATTAATCTATAATGACTTGCATAAGTCGGATTAGGGTAAAGTGTTTATAACCTTCTAGATGAAACGAGAATTACCGAACTTTTGTAGCGAAGTACGATATTATTATTACAACATGATGAGTCCGTTGCATACTGGCTCAAATATTAACTTAACTCACGTTTACATTTAGGTCGCTCACTCAGCAGATACTTTCTTTAGACAAATATAATGGTTATATTGCTGAATTTGGCTGAAGTATCCAGGTGACTAACTAAATTCGGGTTGAAGGTATGGCATACAAGTTTAAGATGAAAATGAAGTATTCGGAATAGCAGCAGGAAGAAGTCAGACTTCTGCTATGAAACCAGAAGCAGCACATGTGGGTCACATTGAATATCTCATTTGCTGTGTTAATGATGAAGGTAACCCACTCTTTGGTTAAACTGCATGCGGTTGGTTGCTTTACTGAGTTAGTGATATGCCTGAGTGGTTTGGATGACGCTAACTTTCGTTAACTCAAAACAATGGCCCAAAACTTGGGTGACACTGATCAGTTCATAACCGATATCCATCATGTCTTAAGGACTTCTAAACATCACTCTCGCGCACCGACATTGTAACTAGAAAGAATTTGAAGAAGGCCCAGTTTCACAATTGAAGTTTTGTCGTAAAAAGCGTCTGCTTTGGTTAAGCTCCTCCATTCACTTAGTCGTTGGATTTAATACCTTGTCACATCTCTCCTTATCAATCCATTGTCCAGCAATGTTGAGTTTTTATCGCCGTTTTCCCCCCGTAACTTTCACTACGGACCTAAATCGGGTGTAATTGTTTATGTTAAAGTGAACGCGAACTTCTTCATCTCGTCAACATCAACCGTAAAGTTTCCGCGTGCCATCAGTGAGGAAGATTACAAATTCACCGTCAAATTTGCTTTCCATTCGCCAAATTTAATGTGTCAGAAAATCACCGTCAACATAATTTAATCGGCTTTGTTGAACATTTATTACTTTCAAACATAAAGGCATCTTCTTACCTACAATCAGAATTTTCTAAGTTAACCTGAAACCTTGAGTTGCCTATTTGGGTTATTTAGCTGCCGAGCTATTTCCCTTAGTTTATAGATCAAAATGGTTTTTCAAAACCTAGGGAGACTGCCAAATGTTAACCAAGACTTTTAACCCTACAGTTAACTGGTTAGCAAATTGGTTCAATTTGCAACCAACCTGTTCTCTGTGTACTAGATATCGTTTTTAGTGGTAAGAAAATCTTTTATCTTTCCTATTTGATTCGTGGAACACATTAAGACTCCTCTCCTAAACCTCACCTGTCCAGTTACTTCACACATACGCATGTTGGGATTGTTTTTCGCATGCTGCAGTACTTGATATTTTTTCATAGATCAACAAACATCTGATACACCGGGTGCTCAATAGCGTCCATGCGATGGAATGCAATGCATCCATTTATGTGAAACAACATTTATTTGCATTTTCCCACATACGTATGCTACAAGTCCCTACAACCAGCTAACTCGTGCGACAGCACCGTTGGTAAGGAACAATAACTGACCTAAATGGAGATCTCCCATTTCCCGTATGTTCTCAGCAGTATAAGTTTTACTGTTAAAATAGCCATATATTTATCATTTAATGGATATTCTCTGTAATATTTAACATCTACAATGTATCTCTCATGGCATGTTTAAAAGCCCTGAAAGTGTCTTCCTTAACACGTCCTGGCCCTCAATTTTGATGTTCTCTTCTAGGCTTGCGTTGATGATCACTCTTTATTGGCTGATACACCGCGATTGTTTTTTACATTTCAGAAGTGTCATGCAGGGCTTTGCGATTGTACACAAAGACTGCTGCCTCCTCCTTTCGTCATAATTCTGTTGAACAACTGACAAACGATGTCCTTCATATTCCACCTATCTTATATGATTTAATCCTACGACTTCGAGCACAATTGCCGATCAGTTCTCTCACAAGCAACAAGCACAAAACCAGTTTACAGAGTCTCATACCGATCGTAGATTCACAGACCAACGATCCAGTCAAGTTCTCTCAGACACGAACACGTCCCAATGCTTTTATCAAAGATGTTGGATATAGTCGCATGGTAGTAGTCTGTGGATGTGGTAGACATCTGCCGGTGCATTGAACCACTTGCAATTCTACGTGTCTAAATTGAGTGTGTATCGATCATAACTGCCTAATTAATCGCTTCGGTTGTTTAAATTGCGTTTTGCATTCTATATGATACTTACGGTTCAGTACTGTGATAGTGTACTTTTTCCAAAACAACAAACCATTGCTTTAACAAGCGTATGCATATGTATTATTATCATTTAATGACAGTTTTAAAGAACCCTTTAGAGATTGCCGAAAGCAAGACAATACGTGCAGTAGCAATTCATTTTTAACTGTCTCTAGTAAAACGTGTTGTTTCTGAACGAACTCCATTATGGACAACGTGGTTTTATCGAGCTAAGATTTATGTTTCGCCGGACGGAAACGACTGTTGTTCATCTAGCATCCAGAGTATTTGCATTGGAACGCCATGGAAAAGCACCCAGAGACGTGACTGTCCCACTTGAGACAAGAATTTACCGATTTGCAGCGATTCATTTTTAGATTGCAAAATACTGTGCCAATTAACAAGATAAACTTTGTGGACAAGAAAATAAAAACCACAAACAGGAGTTTTCAAAGGTTGCCTCCATATGTGTTAGTTACCGTGCGGCTTATTCAGACCTTAAATAAGAAAGGTTAAAACCAGAACAGATAAGTGGTGAGTAAACGCTAGTGAGGAGGTGTCGACCTGATTCTTCCTCGTTTAGCTAACAGGACGTGCATGATTACCATGAAGAGAAAAACTTAATAAAAAGAGGGATGAACGAGTAAAGTCATCAGACAGATGAATTTTAGGGGGCTTATAGGAAGGAGGGGAGAAATTCCTACATGTTTTTTTATACTTGTTTTTAAATAATTATGTTTAAACACTGCTGAACAATCAGCAACACCTCAGAAAATCCTGATATTTGATGGCATTCAGAACCCTTCTGTATCAGTTACAAATTCAACATCTTTCACTCTGGTTCACCAAAACGACACAATCCAGTAAGTTTGTAACCACAGACGTATTTGACAGCCATCTTTACGTACTTGTGTATGACATGTTTTACCAACACTGAAAATACTACCCCTAACAAGCATGAAGCAAAACCAACAAAAAATTCTCCAATTGCTTATCACTTAGCAAAACCTGTAGCAGGAAAGTTAGAAGTATGGTTGACTTATCTGGAATGTATGAACCCTCAGCGGACTAATTCTACCAGGCACAAACCAGAGTCGATCAATCATACCCGTAAATTACTTACAACGTATCTTCTGTTACCTCAAAGACACAAAGTTGAGCTTTCTCCTTTGATACCGCGAGTATCGTTTTCAGATGTTCTTATGTAAACTTTTTTTCACCTCACCACCAGATGGTCTATGGCACAGGAGTAAGGTGGAAGGCAGCTGTTAAAAAGTGAGTAGTTCAATCTCAGGCGGCCCGCGTATGAACACGAGCATGAGGGTAAAATTCGTGTTACTGTAGTTGCCTCCCATGGTATCACCGGTGCTGGTCTGCAGATGAAATATTTTCTGTTGGTGATTAGCGATATTCAACATTTAACAGTTTGCTGGCTGATGGTGTAATTGGGGATTTGGTTAATTTCAAGTTGAATGTCACCCACAATTGATCGTAACTGTCGCCTTCGCATAGACTTTCCAGTCGGCCCCTTTCGAAAAAACGCACTAGGCTCGAGTTTCGCTCGTCAGTAGTGCATACCATCGCCACTGCCGGGACTTGAACCACGGACACGCTGTTGTAGTGACCGGCGATCGTATGGCTTCTCTAAAGATCCCGGCTGCAACCGTGTTTTCCTGCTTGCCTGTTCTGTACGCATGATTCTGTAGACGCCTGCAATAGAAGGCCTGATATAAACTCAGTGCCACTTTCTTCAGTCTTGCAACTAATTGCACGCAGCGAATGCTTGCCGCTTTCTTAACGACTTATATATTATTTCATTCTTCAAGGTCGTTTAACCCGAACCTATTCGAGCGTTGTTTAACGCACTCGAAGGTTCCACGCACTTTTCGCTTGGCGCGCTTTTGAGCGCCGTCGAGTGGGCTGTAGCCCATCTTGCGCTTCTCTTCATTTTTCTCTTGGTTGCTGCCGTTGGTCTCAGACTAGGCTAGAGTTAATTACTTATCATATTTCCAAACATTGCTGAAAATATACGGTTTGTTTCCAAACCCCACGTTCAATGCCTGTTGGGACCACGTTACGATTGCTCTTCAGGAAAGGCGTATTTAATTTTTAGTAGACGAGGGTCTAGCGTATACCCACTTGTCCACTACAAGCTGTTCTTGAATATGTCTGCCCCACGTACCCTGCGGTAAAATCAGTGTCTCCATATCCTTTTGTTTTTGTTGAAGGCCTTCAATTTTAAAGTCTTCTAGAGGGACCTCTGTAGAGACATTCTTGGGTTGCCACGTATTCCAACTCTCCTGCTATTTATTTTGTTTGACTGCATGTCTGCATTTTCTCGTCTATTCGACCACTCAAAGTCAAAGTAGCAGTAATTTCCTGTCGCTTGCTAACTGGTTGGTTTTGCTTTGCTTTTGTCATGCTTTGCTTTCCTCTCATTTCCTCAGTCTATCTGCAATACACGTCGTTTTCCATTATGCGGTTTCCTGGCTTAATTATTGTAGAGAATAGGCACGGTTTTAACCACAGAAACGCACCAGTTCTCGACAGTGGCAGTGGATATCATAAATGTGCTCAGAGGTACTTTCAGTCAAAGTCATACGATCAAAACTACCACGTTATTTTACTGGTTACCACACAAACATAGAAATCCTCAACTAAAGTTGGCTTTTAACATGCTAGGAAAATGGAAGTGCGATACACACTGGCCAACGTGGGTTTCAACAGCGATTCAATAACCATAGGTCCACGCCCAAAACATCCAATGCAGTCCAGGCATACCAGTCGGTTCACTTGTCAACATTAAGCAACTACGGTTTCCAGATAAGAACAATGACAAAGATAACGAGAGAGAAGAAATTGTGAGCTAACTTACGCCAGATGTTCAGTTCCGTTATGTGGCCCCGATAATGCACATATCATTAAGGCACGTGCAAAGCCCATCGGTTGCATTATGTACGGTACGCGAAATGCGACACTTAGCCAGTGCGGTGTTGTAAACCCTTCTAAACGGTATGCTGGTTTGTCCTAGCTATTGTAATTCGTTTGGTAAAATTCGGATTCTCGTCCCCGTAATATTAGTGCCGAAAATCTCCGTCCCGAATAGTATCGCGATTGTCCCGTATTCGCTCCCAAGGCAAGCCAGAAGACGCGTTCGAATATAGAGCTTTGTTCCACCCCAAAAACGTGTGCGATCTGGACGACAATTTTCAAATTATTTATAGGGTACATAATGTACACATACACCCACCAAATGGAAAAGAGTTAGGTTCACATATGTGCCTAGCGGTATAAAAATGTCTCAACCAATTTGAACAGTTTCTCACGGCGGAGGAGCCCCTGGGACGGTAACAGGGTGGGCGCCCTAACATGCGGTCAGGAAGTATCACTTTGAGCACCATAACTTGCAGGAAAGGCCTGAGAGGAACCGGTTATCACGAGTTAATTACGCGAGTTATGCCCATCAGTTTTGACTGCCTTAAAATGTAAAAGGTCTCTACTACACCTGACACACTTCCAGAGAGATATCTTACAGTATGTGTGTACAGCAGAACACATGTAGAACTAACATGGGATGAATTACCTCCAATAAAACCTGATTAACGAATAAGAAGACACCGTCTTTGCCGTTACCTGTAAGGTCAGTAACCCAGTTGCAAGAACTTACTAAAAAGCTACTATAGTCAACGTTCCACTCCGCAGTGATAAGCAGTATGGTTAATGGCCTGATCGTGTCCCCTCAAGTTGATTACTTCCAAGGTATTAGTGCCTTCAGGGTTCGGACGCTCGTTAGGAATATGACGGCACGATTGACGACAAGAACAGTTGCCGTAAAAATTACCCACTACGGTGCTCATAACACTTTGGCGTGTAAGCGAACACAACTGAAATCCATTTTTTAGGTATGAGCTGTAATATGATCTTAATCCGTTGCGTAACTAAGCCAGATTCACAACGGAACGAAATATGCAAACTCATGGCAATGTGTTCAAGTGAATGTAACGATGGCAGTTACACGGTTACACGGGCAAACATTCTACGCAACCTGCATGCACGCAACAGAATGCGAACTTCACTATGGTGTGCCTGATGTCATATGACAGCGTTCTTGTTCCGGCAAAGTTGACTGTGGATCTTATAAAAGAATGCTGACAACACGGAGGCACATTAGTATACCGTATTGTTTACATGTTGTATAAAAATTCATTTCCATATGTGTCATTTCTCCGCAAGATAAGCATTCCCCCATTTCGATGAAAATTTAATAAAGGCCACAGTCGGCTGGCTGGTTAAGCTCTAAGATTACAAATATGTGAAAGACCACAGACGGCATTAGGTCCTAAATCTGGGAGGTATTTGTGTGAAACATTAATAAAAATGGAGGAATTCAGCCTGTCTTGCTTTGCGCTGTTTTGGTGCAAACATGCGTTAGGACATTTCTGAGGTATATGCAATAAATACCATATGCGAAGTAAGCGTGAATATTTGAGACAGACCTAACGTACACTATACGCTAAATACAATAGCTATCGACTAGCGCCAAACGACGTTGATACGCGGAAAGAGCTAGATATGTTCAAGTTCTTTTGACGCACGGCGATTCAAATTTGAAAAACATTTGTTTATCTCGTTTTGTTAGTTGTTTCTGTGAGTGTCTCCCATTGGATTACTAAAATGTGTGAGCATCATACAGAAGATTAAAGTTGCGAAGTATCTTCGTTCGCCAAGCTCCTCCAATTAACTGATTGTAAATTAGGTAATCTGAGTCAGACTGACACCTTGCAGGTAATAAGCCCGCGAATCTCCTATCCTCGCCTTAGCAAGCAGCGCGGCAAAAAGGTGTTCCCCTAGATTTGTTGTAACATATGCGATAGACGGCGTCATTAGTCGTATACACGCATAAGTATAGAGCTATACAAGCTGCATTGCAAATATCCTTACTTGTGTTAGGTCTGTGTAGAATGCAAAGCCAGAGCAAAAACGCTACTTAGTCCTCCAGATAGATCGGAATCCGTAATAAGTGTTTCCTCCAGCCTGACTTTCAACACTCGTCCCCAAATCGTACCGCCAACCAAGCCCCAAGTTCAGATCCTACAAAAACAGTTACTAGATTGTAGCGATCTCCTGGAGCAGTTTGATTGATCGGACGGGGCTCTGCTGAACCCTGACATCCGACAGTTTTCTACCCAACAAGGATTCCGCCCACTGGCCTCCAAAAAACCGGATCACAAACGAGCACAAGCCTCTGCAGCCGCCGTATACAGGCCCTTTTAGCGCGTTACAACTAGTCAAAGAGTCTTTCACCACCGAGCGTGACGGCAAACGCGAGGTCACTTCAATCGATCGAATTAAACCTACATTCCTTGAAGAAGATGAGCTCAGTGTTGCGCCTACCCTTGCAGCTCCGTCGTCCCATTCTGAACCTATGTCAGACACACATGATTGCGGTCCCACACCTTCCCCAGTACTGCATAACTGACACGGTAGACGCGTGTCAAAGCCTGTAAGGTTTGCCGAGTACTTTAGCGTATTCTACATATAAAATGCTCGTTTATCATAACTGTCTTGTTACTGTTTTTTGATGTCATTTTGTCGGCGGAAACTAACACGTTTTCTCCCAGCTTTTTTTAAGTATAATCCCAGCACAGCCGACTTGCATTATTACTCATAGAATCAAATGGTATCAGATCACCAACGAATTACCGAGGTCGAGCGATCCCTCAATATGGCGAGCTTGTTTTTTTGCCTGATAGAGGTATTTCAACGTTCGTTCAGTTTTAGATTACTTGGACTTGGTGCAATGGAGAGACAACTCCTGAAGACTATCGCTCAGCACTGGATAAACCTACCTGCCCTTTTTTCTCACTTGTGAGTCTTTCGGGGTTGGGTAGCCCGCTGCGATAGATGTACACCAAAGACCAAATAACCAAAATAATCAAAATAATGTACTCAACCAGCGCACCGTCAATCCGCGACCGACCATTTTATGGACGTTTCCCCCTATTATCCCCCTGCGTTTCCTGCTAGCTGCACATTTACCTGGCAATGGACATTACATTTTGGTCATCCCACTGTTGCACGCCTATATTGTGTATCGGAGGTTTTTGTTTACCCTAGTAGCCTTCTGGGGGAAGCTGTGTAGCGACCTTCTAGAACAGCTTGATTTTTGCTGGTATTTTGTTGTACGATTTGATACCTCCTGAAAATAATGTTTGTTTAGCCCAATTGTATGTCCTATTTTAGCTGGCGTAGAAACACCTCAATTTTCCGTTCCGCGCGCTACACGCAGGACGCCCACTGGCTGTACACTTCCTTGCTCCTTGGTCGTGGCAATATATGAAGAACTGCACTGTCTGTTGTGTTCCGAATTATTGCCATTGGGTAACTCATCGAATTTGAAGTGAGACTTTGTGGGACAGTTCTCACAAGATGGCACGGAATCTCCAGAAAAGCCGAGTGTACTTTGACAGCCATCTGCAGACAACTCATACGCCCACATTGGGAGGTAGTCCACTTGTGCGCTCAACGCCACTTACGTCTATGGTGATAAACACTAAGAACCACACCTCGGTTTTCCCAGAACTCCAAACGGGTAAAAGGGCTGTTCAGGGACTACAAAAGTCAACTAATAGTAAAGCTACAGGACCTGAGAAACCAAAAGTTTCGACGTCAAGTGGGCGAATGAAGGAAAACTGTAGGACACCCATAAGCTGTCTTGTATACCAAAGTCCAAGTAACCCAAAAAATGTAAGTGCGGTTTACATACTGGTAGTCTAACCCAAAGCTCCTGAAAGCGACATTACATTCAGTCTACAGAACAGAATATTGCAGGTAAGTAAATACAAAGTTCATATGCGTCTACCTTAAAAAAAATGGAACACATTTGTTCATGCCCCCGATTTAGTCTTACAGGATCGTGAACGTAGATCATCAGAGAGACAATTAGTATCAAGTGTTTTGAGGAACGCTGGACTAGTCGCAGCGACGAAATGACGCCGAGTACACAGACGAGGTAAGTGGGCTATGCCTAACACACAGACGAATCATCCAAGGCCGCTATTAGTCGAATTTTGAGGCCGCAGCCTTCGAAATCTGATAATAAGTAGGGTTAACACGCTAATCTAGAGGATGCCAGGCAGAAAAATAGCAGAAGATAGACGTGGATAATAAACCTGACACATATATGACTGTCAGCTGCACCAGGAATCAAAAGCGAGCGCCTGGTTATAAAGCAAGGTCAGGAAGAAAATCACAACTCCAGAGGAACAAGAAGACAATCCAACAGTTTAGGAAGGCCAACGGTCGGGCAGAAAAATGGTTTTTATTCCACTGGTTCACACACTCACATCCAAAAACGAACTTGCTACTCCGAAGTTGCCTCTGAGAGATTAAATGCGACCAAACTGCGTACAATTTAGAAAGTCAGATCGCCGAAGCTCAGGGATATGCTGTCAAATGTAGACTGCCTGATCAATAAAACAGGCGAGCTGTTAACAACGATTCACGCCGTAGATATTTATTTGCTCACAGAAACATGCTTTGAAGAGGAAATAGTTTAGTGCGTACGTGCACTAAATTAACGCTTAATCAGGTATACGCGGAAATACCAGGCGCGAAATAAAAATACAGATACTTGTGGAGACCGAAAATATATTATGCGATAATTACAAGTGGTCTCGATCAGCGCTAAACGACACCGATACGCGAAATAGCTAGGGAGGATAAGGATCCGACAGCCGAGCGCGCGAGCAAGCCGGAAAGTGTGTATGGCGCGAATGGCGCACAAAGGCCGACAAGCATGCAAACAAACAAACGCGATCGCATGCATCAGGCAGACAGCAGGCAAAGATCCTTAAGGTCCTATGTACAATGTGAGCTAAGATTTTAGGAAGGATTTTACACATCGTACAGCAAGCAGACCGGGGGTATCTCCAGGTCACTACAATAGATTCAGAGAATTAGGCGCGTTGATTCCAGTAGTGTTGCAGTGACCACGGCACTGCTGCTGGATGTAGTTGGCTTTTAGTGACCAGAAGTTCTATGGAACAGCCAGATGTGAATTGCAATCGTAAATGCGTGGGCATTCTAACTGCCTCAGCATTATTCATTTCAGCCCTCACCGATCGTCTTCGAGGAGTATCGAAATCAGGGTGCGACACCAGAGGAAGACGAAGCACTGCTGAAATTACTCCGGTCGGCTTGCTATTCAGGCTATCGCCTGCCCGTTCCGGGAGGTCACAATTTGTCCAACCTTGTCAACGACTTCACACCAACACACAATGTTAGTGTGGTCAGGAGGTCTTACCATTCACCTTAACTCATCACAGCAGTAACATCACAAATGTGATTTCTGTAACACTACTCGAAAATAACGATCACGTGAGGATTTATTACTTCCCCAAATGTTCTCTGTCGGTAAAATCGATATACAAAGTGCAGCGTTTTCGCCAAGATGACCAAAAGAAACTGATAACGGCAGCCGATAAAACGATCTGGTAATCATAAGTTTCCACAGACGAGGTCAATATTTTGCGGACAAACCACAATGTCAATTTCTGGGATCTTACAGAAATAAATGTCCATCAAAAACTAGTCGGAGGAAGAGGTCGGAAGCCATGGGTTCATTCCAGGACCAACAGAACGTTCTAACGTGAGCATATGGTTTACAATGTGCATATCCAGCGAAAGGGGTTCAAAAGCTTTGTGATGTACAAAAGAGTTGGGAACAAAGCAATCAAGGCAGCGAGGAATGCTCGTCTGGTCTATGAGCTCAGCCTAGCAAGTAATGGTAAACAGAATCCCAGGAGGTTTCACAGTGAGGCTCAGTTCAGGTCTTCCTTAAGGAAGGAAATTGAGACCACGCTTCTTTACAACGGAAAAACTATATGGATCAACAAGGTCATAGCAAACACGTTTACGGCATATTTTTAAAGTGTTTATCGCTCTAACATCATCGGCGCGGCCGTAATGGATGAAGGCATTACGGCCCACAAAGTTGGACGAGCGATATCCCTGCTAATCAACACAAAGTCTGCAGGACTGGAAGACATCTGCCGGGTCATCCTGAAACCCTTGGCCAAGTTGCTGGCGTCACCTTCTGCTCAAGTTTTCAATCACATATTAAAAACAGGAGCAGATGTGGGGGGCTGGGAAAAAGTCGCCATTATCCTCGTCTTCAAAGATGGTAATCGATCAGTTGTCGAAATTTACCGGCCAGTAAGTCTGACTAGTGTGGTTGATGAAATCTTTGATCGGACATTACGAGAAACAAATTGTGGATATTTTTATGAGCAGTCATTTTTTAAAGCTACTCCACATGACATTCTATTAATTAGATATATCCTTACCAAGCTGATGACGTTTTCAGACACCATCACGGAGAAGCTAGGTAGAGAAGTGATCCAGGTGTACTCTCTAGATTTCTGGAAAGCCTGCGATTATGTCAACCAAAGACTACTGAGCGGCAAACCACGAGAGGCTGAAATATCCCCTGCAGCCTGTAGGTGGATTCAGGCGTATCTAGCCGGGAGGTTGTGTAGGGTTAGAGTAAGAACAGTGTTATCGGACAAAGATTCTCCGTTAATCGGAGTACCTCGAAGTTCAATCCTCGCCCCTCTACCCTTCCTGGTATACATAAATGGCGTGACCGACAACCTAGTCAGCTCAATTTATCTATAAACAGATGATATATAGCTTGTTTGGAGTGCATTGGACTTGGACGCCCTTCACGAGGACATTCTGAAAATCTAGGAGTGGATATTAAGTTGGGATTTACTGCTTAATATTCCCAACGGCCAAATCCTTCTAATGCTCCCAGGCATCTACAGGATGCACAGGGACACACAGTCGAACTAGCAACCAAACAACAAACAAAAGACTTGAGTATCCAAATCACTAGTATGCTTACTCTCTTTGCTAAGTTTGCCACAGCCGCTATAAAAATACGACGAACGTTATGTAGACTGAAAACCGCGATCACTAATCCGCGCACAGTAGTGGTTATTCCAATGTACTCGGCAGCAGTTCTTTCTTACCTGGAATATTATGCCAAATTTGATCAACATATCTCAGAAAGGGTACTGCCTCCCTTAAAAAAGTACAAAACCTCGCCACGCGCGCGATATAAGACTGTAAATGGTTTAACTTACCAAGACCGACCAAATTTCCCGAACTTATTCTCGTTCAAACGCTGAAGGGTAGCAGTAAACCTTATCAAAATGTAAAAAATTACCCACCACGCAGACACAAGTCCTCTAGCATGTTTGTCTGTAATACGTCTGGACAGAGAGTAAAGAAGCTACAGGTTCATATTTGAGGAAACAAAATCACAACTGGCTGTTCCATTTAACGTTTTTACTAACCGAGTAGTCAACTTGTGGAAAAAATTCTCCACAAAGATTGTTGACCCCTCAAATGTAGATGTATTCAAAGCAGAGATAGACTGATCTAAGTAGGATTTGTTTTGCCGTTTAAGTTTACCAGGATTTTCCAGTTGAATAACGAGATAATTCGCTTCTTTAATCCTTATCTTTAGACCATTACTGAACGCATGGGCGTAGTTGGAAAACACTTGATGAATAACGGCCTATCTTGGCGAGCGGTTGGACTTTTTTCTGCGTGATGTGGTTGTTTTCCAAACTTCGAGGGTAAAACGAGTTTGAGGGGCTTAATCCGTATTTACTGCCTCAATGAATTTGGTAATTTCTGTGTTTGGTCACCTGGTTACGCATTTTTCCATCGGCTTACCGGAAGATGGCCTTTGTCTCTATAAAGGAGCTCTTGCTCTATCTAAAATTTGAAAGGAGCACGAGAAACGGTCTCTGGCTTTAAAACGCGACATTTTTGACGAATGGTTGCATCCTGTCTGCGTTTCAATCACCGGTGAGCTGTACAACTGCCGTAGGAATACTTGTTAAGACCGGCTGAAATTTTGTTTCCTAAAGTGTTACCCGGTAGGTGTCAGACTAAGTCCTGCTCAACAATCGCTGTTTGAAGTTGAAGCGAATGTTAGGTGTGCTTTGTCGCATCATAATTTAAGTAGCACACCTTCAGAGGTAATCGCAGAACTAATGCCGTATATGAGTGCTCCAGTTCTTTCTGGGTCGACATTCCCTGGTGTCGTTGCGAAAGCCCCAAAGGACGTGGTTGCGACGCCAGGAGCTGCACCGAATAAAAAGAAGGCCAGAAGTAGATACCAACGAAAGACTAAACCAAAAATAGTCACATCCAACACCCGATAGAAAGTTGCAGAGGTTAACTATGACCCAGACGATCATAAAGACCCCCCGCGAACATTTGGAAAGAGGAAGCTTAGCCAAGGTCTAGGAAAGTAAACCAACCACAAGATCAATGTGTGATAATACTCAACCTTCCTGAGGCTACCAACCAAGCGTTTTAGTCAAGGATGAATCACAGTATTACTGCTTTTTGTGATTTGATAATTAAGATGTTCACATCTGAAAAGGAAGATCTAACTTCGAAAGTTACAGTACAGGCTGTGTTTCGTCTTGGTAGAAAGGCTAATGATATTAGTACGTCAAGGAGGCCACCTAACGTTGTTCTTGGAACTGCATCAAAGGCTCGCCTGCTCCTGCAGCGGTCATCAAAAATGCGTATTATGGACGTGCGTATAGCGGTAAACCTGTCCCAATGGGATCATGAACGCCTGAAGGCGGCCCTAAAGGAATTGCATGAGAGAAGAGATAAAGAGGAGTTCGATCCGTTCATCCAGAATTTTCAGGTCAAGTGGAGGAAGCTTTAGGTCCGACAGAAACCTCCTGTATTACCTTTATTCCCCTTGGCGAAGAAGGAGTGGCAGAGCTTCCGGAAATACCTCCCGCCACTCTCCTTTCCAGGCATAGAAACAAGTTCAGATAGGACGAGAGTGGTATACTCAGACGTTTGGAACCTCGTGAACAAGATGAACGAGATACAGAAATGAACTGAAAGTAATAATCCAGCAGTCATGGTTCGTGCTGAGACTTGTTTTCAGAGAAATTGTGAACGCTGAAGTTTTGGAGCAGCTAACCACTGCTTGATACTGAAAGACTTCAGCGCACCTGCCATTAACTGAAGAACCCAAGCATGCACTCGTGGTTCGGATCGTCTTTCGAAGACACTGTTTCGACTAGTCGTATACGAACTGTGCTTGTACAAACAAGTAGGAGCTCTCACGATGTTGCAGGCAGAGTGCCGTTCCATGTTGAATTTTGTGTTATCCACACTAGAATCCGCCATCACTCGCTTGACTATTTTGCCTCCTGTAGGAAGGTGTGATCATGCGCTATTGGACATATGGTTAGCAATAGACGAACTGCGGGCAAAACCCGCCCAAGTCCGACAGGATATCTGCAACATTCCTTTCGAAGAAATGACGGAGGTCGCGTGCACCTAAGACCAAACCGGCAGCACGTTTACAGTTGATGCGCACAGCTGCAAAATCAGAGAAAACCCGCTGGTTGTCGTGGAACAGCACCAATGTCTCTTGGTAGTCCTCCCTCTAAAGAGCCACCACAGTTTGATGTTAAATTGCGCGCCATCCTCAGGCGCAGACACCGGCAGTGGATGAACTACCGGGCTTATCATTGTTTCTACGATACGTGCCGGAAAACACGGATTGAATGTAACATTACAGGGCTAAGAAAGCATCAGCAGTACAAGGAAACGCTGGCCGCGGAATCGGCAGCAACGCACAAGAGGCTGTAAGCGTAGGTCCGTCGACGGACCAGAATCAAGGCGGAAATCCCAAAATTGATGGATTAGTATAAAAACTAGGTTGTTTAGGAAGTGGGCAGGGTGTAGAGACACTCTTGGTTTGCCACGTATTCAACCTATCTTG